>CAXAMN010027850.1:280479-390303 GCA_963970005.1 Durusdinium trenchii
CTTGTGAAAACGGATGTTCAATCAAACAGCCAGCCCAAATGACAATTGCCGCAGGCAAGTAAGGCTTGCCGCAATTCATCAGTGTACCCTCAAAAGAAGAATGGTTAGAATAGGCTGCCCAAAAAGGACATAGATGAACAAAAGCGAGAAACTTATGCCTTATGGCATCGGATTCCTAAAGCTTGGCCTGGCATCCAAACAATAAAACATGTCTTTCACCAACAGGGACCCACTGGCAATGGAACACCCCCCAAACCTGCAAAAAGTGGCTCCCACCATACCAGTTTTGGAAGATTGCACCATACCAGTGACCACCTGTTCCAACGCGTCCCACTGACCAGCTCTGGTGCCTCTAGTGCAGGCCGCTGTCGGGAGAGCCACCCAGGCTTTGAAAGCCTCAGGCGGTCGCCCTGCTGTGGGTTTTGGGGGGGTCCACCTCGGATATTGACCGATCGGGCCAGGGGTGGTCAATGTAAATATGCCACTAGGAACAAGGTTCGCTACAATGGGGATGGGTCAAAACTTGGATCCCCAACCCCATCTAGTTTGACCTTTCAGGTAATTCATGTTTGCCTACCATGGTGTATAGTGGTTCTTTCAGGTAGATACTAGACCACACTGCCAGGTACCCACCCTATGGTGAAGGGCCCTTGGGAAGCGCAGCATCTGGAGCGCAAGTCACGTCGGTAGGTCAACCAAGGTATGATGGCCATATCCTGGCGAATCTTCACGGGAAGGAGTCTAATATCATAAGGGAGAACATGAATCCCAACCACATCCAGTGACCCATCACGGGATGCCATGTAGGACATCATATCTTTACCGTATACATCTGTATGGGGCTCATTGAACAGGCTTGAACATGGTAACATCCGGGGTTCAAACAATTGATCCGTCCAGTCCCATGGAGGCTTTCGGAAGTCTTCAGGTCCCAGACATTGCTCCGTTCGTAGCGATGCCAGGAGCCCCTAGGTTATGCAGGGTTGACACTTGGTGGGCCATGGATCATATATTCTGCTTTGAGTTGACTTGGTCAGTTGACTTTTGGGACAAAGGAACGTAACAGTGACTCGACCGCTCTTTTTGCCGCTTTCACGTTCCGACTGGACCTTCGTCCCTTCCGTTTACCACCCGGCCGGCCGCATGGGCGGGGGGGTACGGCGCGTGAGGCGGCGGGTGAGGATAGCCCCAAGGCATGTGATGCGGAGGCGGTGGATCCCATCCTGAGGCCGCGGAGATGACCAAAACATCAGAAAAACGGTTTATACCGTACCTTCACAGAGTGGTGAATTCTGATCTCTTTTTGAGGTTCACACCAAGGCACATCAGAAAGAGAACAAAAGAAAACAACAAGGTCATCCTGCAAACACAAACAACAGATACAAAAAGGGGGTCACACACAAGGACAGCTCGGTATAGAGGTCGTGGAGGAAAACGGATCCTTAAAAGAATCGGGTCATTCTGAATCATTCTGAGAAGCAACATATCACCGTGTAAATCCATGTCCACTGTCCACTGTCCACTAGGGTTGCAACGGAGTTCCAACTGAACACATTGATTTATCCACAATGGATCCTTGAAAAACCAACTCCAAACACAGCGGGTCCCAGTTGCTAAACCAAAATCACAGCAAGCCTTCTAAAACTGTACAGCAAATCTTCTAATCCTTGGTTTGAGAAAAACACGTACTGCAAAACTTCTAAGACTCCAAACACAGTGGGGTCAGAGTTGGACAAGACCACAAAAAATCAACTATCAAATCAATATGTATTCATGACCAGAACAAAGAAACGGAAAGACCTCCTCCTCCTCAGAACACCCTGGCCCAAGCACAACCAAATTTATATGTTTTCCACCTCTCCCAGCCATCCACCTCTCCCAGTCATCGTCCCTCAAATCCAAGGCTCCCGGAGGCGCCGGAGGCCAAGCCTCTTCTCTCCGATCCTCGTTCCGCCGGTCCTCCTCGCGCCGGTCCTCGCTGCGTCGCCGCTTCTCCCGGCGCGGCTTCCGCCGGCGGTTGTTCCGCGGCGTTCCGCTGCGCGAGCGGTTCCTGCGGCGAGATCGAGAAGACAGTTGGTTCAAGCATGTTCAAGCATTCCCCGCTACTAACAAGAAGCTATACTAGAGGCTGGCATCGCTACGAAGAGCAAGGACGCGAGTTTCCATGGTCTCTCAACGACAGTGCGGGGGGGGGCCATCCACCAACCCTGACCCTTGGATTTCTTTGACCATAATTGGAGGACGATCTATTTTCAATCTGACAAATAGTACTTTACATAATAGTATTAGCCATAGTATTCTGATTACTATATTTTGTCAATGAATAGTAATAGTAATTGTAATCTGATTACTATTTGAGTCCTTCTCTTTGGGCAAAATCTTGCCCTGAATCCCAACCTTCCAAGGCTGGCGGGCTCAAGCGAAGACTGGACACACCAAAAGCTTAAGCCCGCAGCTCCTGAAACCTTAGTGGCAAGAAGCTACTAGTAACAAGTCGCTAGCTAGTAACAAGAAGCTACTAGCCACCAGCTACTTGCTACTAGTAGTAATGCACTTGTTACTAATAGCGATGCACTTGTTACTCTGTGTTAAATGCGATTATGATACCAATCATTTCATGATCCCGTTGGCTTCCAATCATTCCTTGCTTGGCGATGTCAAACACCAAACAGGATGCAACGCAACAAAATCCTGGGAATATTCTCTCACCCCCTTTGTTGAAATTAACTCTTCACCCCCAAAAAGCAAGACCTCAGAATTCTTGACATAAGACTCCCATCCACCTCTCCCACTTCATCCCTCTGCTCCTCGATCTCGATCGACTTCGACTCTTAGATCGCGCCCTGCCCCCTCTGCGGCCATCCCGGCCGTCGCGGGCATCCGCTGGTGGGGGTGGCGGGCGCTTGCATTTTTGCCTCGGAGCTTTCGCGGCCACCAGTGGAGCATGTTGCAGAACATGCCTGTGAAAGGCTTCCTCTGGCATTGTTTTCCATGTACCACTGAGAAAATCTCAGTTCGGCAGACCCCAAAAACATCCCAAAAAACATAGCCCTGAAGAGGTAGCTGGACACAGTGGAAAGCAAACCTCGAAAAAAAAGGATGTTTTTGTGTCACTCACAACAGCAGGTGAGAAAGGAAGGGCACTGACCCAGGGCACGGCCCTCCGACCCTGTTCCGGGCACTTGGATCCGGCTTCCAACGAACGCAGTGCTCTGAGTGACCACACTCCCTCTGATCTGAGGGAGCCTGGGACCAAGCAATTTGGTTTTAGACTTTCTGGTTCATCAGTTTTGAAGGTGTTTTTTTTCGTTTCCGAAGCCCCAACAAGTTGCACCGTGGGAAAAAGGTTGCCTCCAAAAGTGGCCGAGGGAGTGTCCCATCCGCTGGTCAGGGGGAAAGGAATCGGATTTTGCACGGCGCTTTCACTGTAGATGTTGCCACACACAGGAGAGTGGATCCCAACAAACGCCATCTACTCAGATCATCCCCTGTAGCAAATAGGTCCTTTAGAGGCATAAGCATATCTATGTGTATATATTATATTACTGTATTATAACTGTATGCTTAACTGTATATAATTAGTTAGATATGTGTGTTAGAAGATAGGTCAAAAACGGGGATCCTTGAACCGCTCCGAGCTACACTTCGATCGCATCCGGAAGCTTTCCGGTCTCCAGGATGTCATCCACCGCTCGGCGGACCAGTTCCTTGCTGAGAGTGGCGTTCCGCGGCCGCATCCGTTGCGGAACGCGGCCGCAGATGTGTCATCTGGAGAACCGTTCGGTGTTGCCGAAGCTCTTTCACCGGGTGACCAGAACTGTGTGGCACTCTGCATGGCATATCTTGGTTGCCACTGGAAAAAAATTGGGTGATTTTGTCTCAAAAGCAGACGGAAGAGATGATCCCGACAGTTGTTTCAAGAAGAACACTGGAAACAAAGGAAGCCTTTAGTGGGTTTGGTTCCATATGTTGAGACATTGTGAGCCTGTGAACCTGCGAGCACCCAGTACCAATGTTGCTGTTAGATCCATAGACATCCAGGACCCTCCAAGAGGTCGCCAGTTAAGACCATTTTGGTGCCAACTCTCAAGACGTTCAAGAGGAGAAGAATGAAAAAACATGTATTTGAAGAGAGTATGAACTCAACTGATCGATTTGC
Organism: Durusdinium trenchii; assembly: GCA_963970005.1. NCBI lineage: Eukaryota > Dinophyceae > Suessiales > Symbiodiniaceae > Durusdinium > Durusdinium trenchii. The sequence continues at coordinate 284,639 of CAXAMN010027850.1, forward strand.
TATACTAGGACCTTACTTGAGAAAAAACAGGCATAAAACGTGTTGCCAACCAACCCCCCTGCAAATGAACGTCTATATTTGAGCAACTGCTCTTCTTCGGTCTGCCCAGCTTCGGTCTGCTCTTGCGTCACGGTCTCGCCTTCGCCCGCCTTGGGCTTCACGATCAAGTGCAGTTGCTCCGTCTCCTTGGACCCAGGAGCACCCACGCCACGGAGCAAGAGCCGACAACTGGCCTGGCGTTGCGGGGTCCGGGGACGAGTTCCCGGGGACGAGTGTGACCCCCCATGGTTTAGGTCAAAGCACGGCCAAACATCAGGCATCCATTCAAGGTGTGTCTTTTTGTTGTTCGCTTTTTAAGTGAACATAGAAGGATTGAGAAACTGACTATATAGATTAAAGGCCCTGGGGAGATGTGAGTGTTGTTCATTTTAGGATGATTCATTTGATTCCATTTCTTTCCGCTGCGGTTTTCCGTGAGAACGTCCACGACGTTTCACGTGCGGAGGTTGCAAAAGCTCTGATGGAGAGTAGAGTGGAAGCTGAGGCGTTCGGGACGGAAGGAAGTCCCGGTTTCAGGACACCTCTCAGGTTTAGGGATCCAAGTACCTTCTCAGGTGATTGGAGACACGCTGATGTAGGTTTGGACTTGGATCCTTAGGGCACCGCTGTTGTTTGACCTAGCAATTTCTCAGATCTGGTTGTTCCAGCAAACCTTGGTTGCTGAACCCTCCACATCCCCTCCGGGGTTGCTGCGTCCATGATACAAATCGTGGGCAGGGGTTGCATTGAGAACTCAAGTCTCAGAGTGATCTACATGTCCGGCCGAACGATCTACATGTCTCAGTTGAATCAGCTAACTCACTCAAGGGGGAGCCTACTCCATCTCCTAAGGTTGGGACTACTCTGAATGCATCCACATCGGAAGAGAGGTCTGACATGATTGGCCGAAGAGAGCAATGAAGCTAGAACTGGCGCAAAGAGGAGGTTTGTCCTCAAACATGTTGCAGAATTTCAGGAAGTCAGCCACTGTAGACAACTATCAACACCCTGCAACAAAGGAAAGAAACCTTGAACCAAACGTACGCGACCTTGGTGGAAGCACGTTTGGACATGCAAAAACTTAACAAGGAGCATGAGGTGTGCAGCTACTCACTTTAGTTGTAATTGTGTCAGGGCTATACTTGGGCCATTTGGTTTCTACCCATCTAAGAACAAACCACGAAGCAACTCCAAGGAAAAACACAGAAAACGAATATACTACCCACATCCCTCCAAAATCAGCGTACAATCATCTAGGCTCCGTAGAGTAGGGTGTTGAATGCCACCCTACCAAAAAATTCACCGTATGCTGACCAAGCCAGAAACAACAACTCAAAAAGCTTAACGGGAACACTCAGTCTAGCTACCTTCATTTTGTGATTTTGTGTTCTTTCCGAGCAAAATCCCACTTTCATGGCCCACGTCTCCCGGTCGCGAACCTCTGTGGGCTGAAGAATCTCCCGGCGGTCTCGATCGTTTGGTGTGGGGCTCTTACGTCTGGACCGACTCTCTGGTTCGTTTTGGGGCGCCTTCTTCATGATGCCCCGTACATGAGAGGCCCCAGGGCCCAGAATCGCCAGCCAGGCTTTCTTCCGCTTCTCCTCATCAGTCTCTCCCTCGAACTTGTCGAAGGGCACGAAGACTCTCACCTGGGTGGTCAGGTTCGTTTGGGGGGGGCGGAATGGATGGGAATGATTCCTCCAAGTTTGTTGACCAGGGCTGGTTTCTGAGTATATATAGATGATACAAATTCCAAGAGATGAACGCTGAAAAACGATTGGCTACAGCATTCCCTCAGGATCCCTTAGGAGGACCGTCCAGAAGGTACGACTGGACCCTCCAACCATCCAAGAATACTTCGCTCAGGCGTGCCCAGTCCATCGAACTCTTCACTGGTCGAACAAACCTTTCTGACTCCAAGCATCTTCACAACCCAAACCTGCATCCTTCCGCTGCCAGAGTCTCGACCCCAAACACCGCTAGTTATATACATATATATATATATATATCACCTCGTCAGGCGCATCGACGTCCCTTGAACCCGCATTCGTCAGCGCTGGTCACCCTATCGCCCAGTCACCACCAGGTCTTTAGGATCCACCACCTTCTCTTTCTCCTCTTCACTCCGGGGATGTCGGATCTCGGATTGCGCATGCGCGTAGGGGCAGTCGTCCCCCCGCGGGCACGTCATATTCTTGAAGACCTGACGAGTCGAGGCGCGTCCGGCACGTCCGGCGCCCATGGCGCGCCGGAAGAAGCGCGCTATGTCACCCACTGAGAGTACAGGGTCACCTCCCAACCAATCGTGGGCAGGCCTGGCAGGTGTTCTTTGTTAGTAGTTACAACATGCCATTTTTGGTCTACCAAGTATCCAAACAAAGCAAGAACCCAAACCAACTTCACCATTCCACATCCAGGTCGTTCTTCCGAAGGTCAACGGAGTTTCTGGTCCTACCACCTTCCGGAAGTGCGGGATTACGAGTGGCCATCGCGTGTAGGATGGTCAATTCCCCATGGCAAAGGAAACCATTTCCAGCAGCTCCAACATGTCACCAATTGAAACCTGTTAGGGCCTAACAACCCTCCAAAGGAGACCTGTTGGTTTCGGTGCTGGTTTCTAGCAATTCCGCCTTCATCCGCTATGTCACGTGGCAGCCGCGCCTCATAACAAGGCCTCGTCTTGAAGCGCTCGGGCGCGCGGTGAAACTCGTCCACCTCCGGTGTGGTTGGCGCCTCGGTGTGGTGACAAAAAAACCAGGCAGAGGGCGAACGGGGTGTCCCTGTTGGACGCTTACATTACTTTTAACAGTTTGCACATAGTTCCAACCTCGCAAAGTAGCCAAACACAACTGATATATATATATATATATACTTATATATATACTGATATTGTTTATGTGTTTTGTGTTGTATTGGTTTGCTGATAACGATTCTCGAGGTGTGACACGTGATAGCAGGGATTGTGACTTTGTATATACTTTGTACTAACACTGATTGTTTCGTCCTACTTATTCTGTCTGATCTAGCTGAGCTTTACTACAACATGACCTTGACATGGACACTTTAAAAATGGAACATGACTGCCATGAAGCTGTGTTGTTGTACCAAAACAACGTGTGTTGGACGTGTACTCTCCAAGCCTAAAGTAGTCAACTCACAAACCTGTTTGGAGGTTATATTAACTCTACCACATAGGTGCCATCTTGGTCTTGTAGCCGGTCTCCCCTATACTTGCATGCGCGCACTTCCCACTGAAATCTTTTCCGGAAGTTGAGTATTGTCAAGCCACCAACAAATGATCCGCAAATCCGAACAAGGACACGTGACAAAGGGAGCACTAACAAATAAACAAAAACCACAAAACAACACCAGCGTTTGTTTGTAACAAAACAAAACAACATTGTTTGTTATAAATAAATATAACAACAATGTTTGTTTACGCTTTTGGGCTTTGGTCCTCTTCTCCTCGTTTTCTTCGTTTGCTTTTGTGGCTGGCGGCGTTTTCGCCCCAGCGGAGCCGCAGCTTGCGGGCCTTGATCTCGATGCCTCACACGAAGCAGAGGCGAACGAAGGAAACCGGATGGCCGGAGTGGAAATGGATGGATGGACTGGAATGGACTGGGTTGGATTGGATTGGATTGGATTGGGCTGGATTGGATTGGACTGGATTGGATTGGATTGGGCTGGATTGGATGGAGATGTTCCTCCCCTTTTTCGGGTTTGACCATGGATTGGACGGAGGGATGATGGGGATGTTCCCTCCCGTTTCGGTGTTTTGACCATGATTGACCTGTTAGGACATGATTTGTGGAACGAAAAAAAAGAGGAACTTGAGGAACACCTATATCTTTCTTCTACTACGATTTTACCTATTTATCTGTCTATCTATCTATATATAAGTATATATATATGTAAAGACTCAGCCCTTCACGCCCTGTTTTCTATATATACAATATCATTCTATATATGTACTGGTACCTTCAATAAGGGGCATCCTCTTTTCTGAAGGTTCTTGGACCCGAAAGTTCTCAGCTGACCAAGACGTGACAGGTCCTTCTCTAGATACACAATCCTATTTGGAGTGGAGGTTACTAGACCACTTTCACAAATGGATGAGACATGCAAACCCAAGCCTTCCACACCTGATGCATAATTAGAGTTCATGCACACACAACAACTCTAGTTTGTTAATTAATATTTGTTACTGTTATTCCCATGTCTGCCGGTGGAATCCTGCAATCAGCCAATCCTCACGCCGATTTCAGGTGCTGAATTACATACCAACTCCAGTGGTTGGATCCAGAGTCCAGTGAGCTACCAACGCAAGTCCGGCTTCTAAAAAAATGGTCAGTGACATCAAACATCGAGCTTGGTGGAATGACTTCTGAATCCGAAGACATCGCCCCACGTTCTTTGACCAGGAAAAGATCTGAGAACTTGCGTCCGAATAGTAAGCAACAAGCTTGCCCTTCGGAATATCATCCCATGGAAAGGGAGCCAAGTGTGATGCAAGGTTTGATGCTTTGCTAGAAGTTTTTTGTGGGATGAACAAACCAAAAGCTTTGAGGCCGGAGTCTTCCTGTCCTTTCCACGCTCTCTCCATACTGATTGCTCTGCCGGGGAGCCATCGACCTTCTTGATTGCTTCTAAAGCACCTACCATGGACCAACGAATCAAAGACACACCCAAGTCAAGTCAAAGGTTGTGCATATGAAATGTGTAGCGCAGTGAAATTAAAAAGGGACACTCCCCGTAGATCTTCGGGTCAAGAGAAATGATACACAAAAACAAACCACCAAATGTTCGACGCCATAGCTGCCGAATCGGGGGTTCTCCCGATTCAGATCACACCGGGCCCAGATCACTGAATCCGCCATGTGTGACATGTACTGACAAGCACAGCACATGTGGACCAGGAAAGTCGAAAGAAACTTCGGATTTATATAAAGTATTTGGTGAATGGTTTATGTTCGTGGTCAAAACAAAACGAATGAACGTGTGTTACCAATGGACATTCTGCAGGATAGAACTATATTCCCCCCTTGATCCGCCATGTGTTTGTCGGCTTTTGAACGTGCTCAGGAGGAGTATCTCAGGAGGATGCGCAAGGTTGGTGGAGAAACTCATGCGGAGCTGAGAGATGCAGGCTCGGACCTTCTGAAAGCATCTGGTGTGCTGCTTGTGACCATTGAATCATCGCTGGGACGCATCACTCCTGGGACTCATCGTCATCTTGAAGAACTCCCCAACCAATGGAGTTTGCTGGTCGATGTGGGCTCTTCCTAGGTCTTTGAGTCGCCCTATAGTTCAATCTACGCACCCACCGGACGCCCTCGCTCGACATCCCCGGACGGGATTCGCAAGCGCGCCTTCAGGGGTCTTGAACTCGGCGAAGCCAAAGCCACGGCCTCGGCCAAGGATGGCTACTGGGGGTAAGACTGGTTATGGTGCACTGGGAATGGAGAGTTGTTCCAAGATGCAAGTCACAGTGACCTGCAATGTTCGGAGGCCTTCGGGGACTTCTTGGTCATTGCCCAATGAGCGCATTCGAATGAATTCTTCAGGTGCAGTCGTCCGCCACTATAGCCTGCATGTTTGATACATCTTGGATGCGCTTAATCAGACCTTCAAAACACTAAACAGCTAAGCACACAACAAACACATCCCATGGTACAGTAATGCAATATGCCTATGACCAACACATCCCGGGCATAGACACTTCCAGGGTTTCCGTGTATCTCTCCCAAATCTACCCCCATCACAACCAAAAATACGGTGTATTTTTTCCAGAGGGACTCCTCTCCTCCCATCTCCTTTCTCCTCCCATCCTCCTCCCTCTCCGTCTGTCTTGTCCCCGGTGTAGACGTCTCTCCTCTCTCCGTGTCCACCATCCTTCTGTGACCCAAGGGACTCACGCCATCCTTCTGCACCGACAGCCTCCATGAGACCATGCCTTCGATCTCACCGAAGAGCTCTCGCACCTGCAAGGGGTGTTGGGGAAAAGAAAAAGACCTGGAAAAAAACACCAACCAGGGCCTTCCCAGTGACTTGATTGGAGTCCATGGTGACCTTTTACAAGCGTTTCTGCCCGAACCAACCAGGGGATCAAGTTCGGTCACGAACGGAAGATCCAGGAAACATGAAACCATGTATATAATCGTTGTACAATACACATTCTGCTTGAAGCTGCTTGAAGGATGAACCCGGCCTTTTTCGAATCTTTTTGTTAAAGTCCGGTAGTCAACACATGATTGAAGAAAAGCTATCTCACGGGCAAAACAGGCATGATTGCCCAAGCCTTGCCCGTGCCGCCAGATGAGGAGAAGGTTGTGAACGGAACACCAGAGTTTGCTGGAGAAAGCTTCCATGCAGCATCTCATGGTGGTTTATGTTCCAAAATTATGATCAACTGCCCCGCCACCAAGAAACCAACCCCTCAACAAGTTTCACATATAGTTCATCACATTCACATCATACACCCGCAAACTAGCTCTACCTAAGGGTATCTATGGAGTCTCTGAATTCCGATAACATCCTTTTTTTGTATAGAATCCAACTGGCTTTGAGTCTCCGTCTAAAGACACTCTGTCGTCTCGGTCTTTTGATCAGCACCTCCTCTTCCGTGGTGTCGAAGGAGATGTTACCCACAAAGACTGGCCATACGTCTTTCCGCCGCGGTGGATCTTTACGCTTTTCCTCAGTCCGACATTGCAGGTTTGTCTGTGGGTCAGGCTGCCCATGACACCTTTCACTTTTGATTCGGAATGCTGGCTGTAGAATGCATTTCGATGTCAGGTACATGACTCAAGCTAGGTGAAAATCAAGGACGTGCAGCCTTGCAGCACAAGAAAGAGCTCTAGTATTCTTGGTACGGGTTGATTCGACTGTTTTGAGTTTTGACGTTGGATCAATAGAGCACCCTCCCAGTTGCCCGGTGTCAGACACGGGTCTCTCTTCCAAAGGAAGGGGCACCAAGGTGGAATCTATTGGAATTGAGTGGTAATGTGTTTGTTTAAAACATATACAAAACCGCTTCTCTCCACTGAACACCATGACGTGAACAAAAAATCATATCATCATAGAACACAAATGAACGCAATCTCTGACAAGACTTCTCACACATGCCATGCCATGCTGTATCTTGTGCATCACTAGTCACATCGTCAAATGCCAGGAACATAAAACAACCAACCCACCGAAACAAACAAACAAACAAACAAACAAACAAACTATATATGCGTGACTAACTTAACACGATCAAGGACCTTTCTGGAACAACTCCTAGTCTCTATGGGCTTATCAGGCCCAGGCGGTCTCACCAATACCAACGGCGGCAAATGCCCAAGCCCCGGCAGCAACCCTGGAATCGGTGGCAGCCCGGGCGGTACCCCTGGCATCGAGGGCATTCCCGTCATCCCTGGTATGTTTGGCATGCCCGGCAGGATCAGCGGCAGCCCGGGCATCTGAGGAACTCCGGGCACGCCGTGCGGGACGGGCGGGAGGCCTCCCGGGACGGGTGGGACACCTGGCGGCATGCCACCTGGAGGTGGTGGCATGGGCAAACCCATGTTCGGAGGCTGTGTGGGCAATCCCATGTTCGGAGGCGGGAGGCCACCCGGAGCAGGTGGTACCGGGCCGGTGTTGACCATGGGAGGACGCGGAAGCCCTGTGGGCGCCATGTCCAGGGGCGGAGGCGCCGGGATCGGGGCATCTGAGGGGTTGGACATGATGCCAACCTTGCCCCGGTCCTACCCCCCTTCTAGAAGGGGGGTAGGTACTATAGAGCCTAAGGACTGCGGTAAAAAATACGTCACAAACTGTTGCGATACTTGAACCACATGTGCGAAACGGAGGACAATTTGCTGGTTTTGGTTTGAAATTTCGATAAGGGTATAGTTGATTCAGGCCCGGTGGAATTCCAATGACTGTAGCAACGGGGCAAAAAGTCCAAAGACCGCACAAACAAAAAATAGTGCGTGGTAGGGTGCTTTAATGTTTGACAATGTTGCGTCATGCTAATTTCGAGCCTTCCAGTCTTCCAGCTTGCAAAATAGAATGTTTGTGTCCGAATGGGTTGTGGCCCGGTTGAAAGAGTAGTCGCAACAAACACTTCACAAAAAATGTCCTTTAAACAAGTCACTGATAATACAAACACATGTTTTTGCGTGTAAGGGCCTTTCATGGGTCGTTGCGTCAGATTGCAGTCAGCCACCCAAAGTAAGTCAACAATCACAATCCCTCACCAATAAAATCAAAAATGGCTTGCGTGCATGAAGCACCCAGGCCACCCGGCGCTGGCGCAGATGCTGCAACCACGCGGACAGAGAGCCTAGACGGAATACCCTGTCTTCGAGTGTGCTTCCATACTCCAGAGCAAGCCAGATGTAGTTACAAGGACCAAACACAGAAACATAGTCTTCTATCTAGCTGCTGTGTAGCACTTCTTCCACCAGAGCCAGCCACTTGAAATTATTCAAGCAGCCGTCGAAGACAGCTTGTCTGGCACCCTGGCCTAAAGCCACTGGTCTCATTGGCACGCTTCAACCTGAAGATTGGGTGGTGCAAAGTCATTTCCTTGTGAACATACCAATTAGCCCATTAGATGCAGTGCAACGTGAACCGCTGGCACAACAGCTGACTCACAGGCCTCGGCAACTTCATCTCATCCCATGTTTGCCTTGGTCAGTGAAGTTGCGCTGTGAGTGTGCGAAAGAAGACTTCCCTATGCTGATGGCCATGGCGGCGCGTGTTAAGCCCACATAAGGCATCTGAGAACAAGGATGGCATCTGTCACCTGAGGTGAAAGGCGTGCGAGATCCATGGTGCCAAACCCAGCGTGCAACTAACTTCCTTAGTTCTTGGTGGCCAGTGTTCGGATTCTCAGCCTCTCATACCCGATGTTGCGTCAATCGACACTTGCAGGAGAAGTTCGGTGTCGGTCTTGACCTGTGACTCTGTACAATGAACGTAGCCTGCGATCATCCAGCAACATAGAATGCCTGGGAATGACCTAATTGAAGGTCTATTAAATGACCCCTCCCCAGGTCTGGAAAACAACAAAACTATATATATATATACACACATAAAAATTGAGCCAAAAGTGTGCCTACAAGCGATCTATATCTGCAAATCTCAGCATATCTCACCCTTCTTTCCCCAGGTTGACTACATACACCCAGTGGGCTCAAATGTCTGCATCAAGCGTACGCAGCGGGAACGGAAAATCCTATTTGCACAAGTTCACAGCCAAAATGTCTATACAATCAAGGCATGACGTGCCACATCACCCCTGGCATAAAAAAAAGATACTGGGGTACCACACCCCGTCATTTTATAGAGGATATGACCAGGGGTCTCAATGTACCGTGCAAAATCCAATCGGGCCGTGGTGCCATGAGACATGTTTAAAACCCCTCCAAGACTCCCTCGATGCTTTTGGTTGCACAGAAGTGCCCCGAACGTTTTGCCCGAACCTGGCCGCCGACCCGAAGTGTCCAGCTGCCCGGTGGGCGGAAAGCACATGACGATGGAACTAATCCCTGAAGTTTCCATCATCTCCCCGAACTTAAACCCCCTTGGCAAATGATGTTTCATTGAATTTGTGGAAACAATGTGCAGGTTCCAAACATGGAATATCCATACATGATCGTGATATGGTAGAAGAAGAGCTACATATTGAAAGGAACTTAAGGTTTCAGTCGAACGCAAAGGAAGAAACAAGAACAAACGCAGGCTCTATGTATCTGTCCGTTTATGCCTGGTTGTCTCCACTGTAAGCCTCTGTAATATGTATTTGACTTAATTGTATTGGCCGTGGGTATTGTATGGCTTTGGATAGCACTAGGAGGCATTGCTTCTAGGTCGGAGGCCATCGCTATGAGGTTGGAGGCCATGCATAAAGTGTCTGGGTATTAAATATAGCATCTAAACAACAAAAGAACGTTTACCAAGGGATCGCCAAATCGCTCAAGAAGATTAATGTTCAGCGGGTGTGGAGTGTCCTGCCGACTGCAGCGGATGTTTTCTCTCCCCTGCGGGAAAAGCAGGTTTCAACGACTCAAACTAATTGAATGTCCTGTCCTGTGTATCTTTCTGCAACCAAGAGCTCTGATGCTGAGGATCAAGACCATTGGATTGTCAGCAACATACTGTTTAAGCCTTTTCAAGCTCCCTCACACTGCTTCGCTGTATGCCTCACATCCGTCATGTCATTTGTCGTCCCCTCATCCCTGGCCACCATCCCTCCGCCTGATGAGCATTCCTCCGCCAAAGGCGGCAGCCATGTTATACATGGCACCCTGCTGGGAAAGGGGTCGGCGCCAGGTACCAACCAAACTGGTTGTGCGTTTGGGAGATATTGGGAGATGTCCCCATCAAATTGCTTGGGTTAATATTCTCACACCAGGTCAATGACGGAGTTGGTCAGATGTAAACAAAAAACATGTTTTAGATTGTTTTAGTGGGTGGGTGGGTGGGTGGGTATTCAAAAAGGGAGCCCTGGCCCTGGAAGAAGGAAAATAAACCAGTCTATACCAGTCTAACCATTGGGCGGTACTGGCTCGCCTGTCTGCGTAGTGTCCGGCGCATGAGGGATGCGTCATAGCCACTTAGACCATACTGGCCCTCCTCCGGATGTGGGCTTGCAGGGATTGGTTGTGCCGGATGTCTCCGTCTCCCACCGGAAGTGTAGCGCAGAAGAACGCCCTGCGAGGGTTGAGGAGGTCATCTTCGGTGTGGAGCGGAGGCGTGTCCCCTTCCTGCGACCTGTCCGCTAACTGCCTCATCCTATGGATGGAGTTAGCGGACAGGTCGCTGAAGAATGACAAGAGTATGACTCCCTAGGGATCCAAGTACCTTCTCAGAAGGTGATTGGAGACACCGTTATGTAGGTTTGGAGGGTCCAGGGTCCAGTCGTACCTTCTGACAAGGTACGACTGGATCCCTAGGGACTAACTCCATCATTTCTGTGTCCGCTAAAATGTTTCAAACATCGATTTTTCGGTCTGATGTCCAACAGATCGGAAGGATTCGGGCATCCGAATCAACGAAGGATATGGACATGAAACTGGAATATGAAGCGGAGCGATCGGAGCAATCGGACGCGCACCGAACGGAGCAAGCATCCAGGGCATCGCGAACCGAACGGAGCGATCGGACGACGCGCACCGAACGGGGCATGAAGCTGGATCGAATCGATTCACGACGTCACGATGAAACGCGACCATCCCCAAACATAGAATCCCTGTGGATTCAGAGCTCCTCAGTGCATATGTCGAGAAATGTCTGGAGCCGGACCCTCAGTTGGCTCAGTCTTTTCAGTTTCGACCCTCCAGTTCCACACTCCAGCTGACCTTCACCGCTTGAAGACCCAACGACCGCCCACCTGCCGGTCCCGCCTCCGGCCCGCCGGTCCGCTGCCGGAAAGAGCAATGGGGTCAAGACGGATGGAGCGACTGGAAGGACTTGGAGGACATTGGTCTTCGATCCATCTTCACTCGGACAGGTCTTGATGTGACAAACCAACAACTGGTTTAACGTCCAAACACCCTGAAAGGTCCTGCCATGGTCCAGGAAGGCTGTCATGAAAAAAAATACCGTTCAGACCTGAAACTTTTCCGGGTGACACCGGTGCAAACAAAAAACATCGTGTGGTCATTAACCTTGAAAGGTGAGAAAGATGGAAGTGACCGCCAGGTCAGATGCCTCAGCTGTTCATCTTGGGGACCTCATCTCGCCTTGAGCCATGAGCCATCGGCACGGCGGCACGGCGCTGAAGCTGCGTGGGAATGCGGCGCTTGCAGGTGAGCGATTTGGGCCGAGGTCAACGGCCTGAACCAATGCTCAAAGCCTCATGGAGCCTCCAACTGCATGTTTCAGGGCGTAGCATGGTCCGCCTTTTTTTTCTGTCTTTGTGAAGATTCAGCTGGCCTCGCATGTATACAGGGATGTGTGCCTGTTCAATGTGTTTGTCCTCCCATCAGGGGGCCGGGAGGGCACACTGAGCATCAGGAACCATCGTCCCAGTGATACGCAGAAATCGCTCTTGGGATCCGTGATACGCTCGTGGCGAAGAACACTCCAAAGCTCCCAACAACCTTGAGGCAACTGGTGAGATGGACTTGGATTTCTGCAGATTCGGAACTATGACATGGATCGTCTATGTTGTAATTGATGACCCTCAAAAAGAGGGCTTTCGGGGCTTCCCGACAGGATTCTCAAGGTTTGAAGGCGGGGGAGGGGTTTGTCCATCTACCACGTATGGAGCATCGTCTTCATGAGTGGAGCATCGTCTTCATGAGTGGAGCATCGCCTTCATGAGTGTATACATGTGTATACAGTATAGAATGATGCTGTTCCCACAGAAGTGGTCTGGCATCGGCGGAATTTTGTTGACACGGGCCGAAGGTGATTAAGTAAAGGGGGGGGGGCGTTTCGCCCTCTACAAAAAAGACAGCACCACGGGGTAAATGTCAGGAATTCGGGGAGGGTAGCACACCACTCACACGTCCACTTCCACTGGAATAACATGACAATGCTGTGCATTGAAATATACTCCGTATATACTTAGTGCCACAGCTTCCAACAGTGATTGACAACTTCAGGGAGAGGCGTTGCCCTTCTTTACTTAAACGAAGGACTGGCTGAAGAAACAACAAATCCCAGTGTATGTGGAACTCCCATCGCTTTTGAGGACCTCCCATCGCTCAAGAAACTCTCTTGTGGTGCTCGTGCCTATCACCGCAAACAAAAATAAACACGCACCAAAAACACACCATGATAATGCCATGTATATGGCATATTTGCATACATTGACCCCTGACCCCCCCAATGTAGGTATAAGTAAGTCAAAGCATGTCAGTCCCCCCTGGAGTTTTCCGGTGCTCTACAGCCGCCACGGCGATCGAAACGGCGGAAGACGAAGCCGCCTTCCGGCGGTCCACGGCCACGAAACACCTTGGAGATCGACGGACGGACTGGAGGCAGGAAAAATGTGACTGGGAGGGGGTTGAAATACAGGAGAAGTGGTTGAGTTCTGAAAAAGTCATGGTGAAGGGTGATAGAATTCGAGGTGAAACGAACCAGTCTCATGCAAGGCATCAGTCGGTTTGTATTTCGCAAGGCGGTCCGTCCGAGGCCTCTCGGAGCAAGCTGGAGGGCAAGTTTCTGAGCACAACTTGCCTCATGTTGAACACAACATGCCTCTACAAGAGTCCAGAAAGCACACTGGTGCCCACTTGGGGAACGCACGAGGTCACAAAGGTTGTACAACTTGGGTTTACACAGGAATTCGATACTTAGAAGTGCAAATTCTGCACACAACAAAACATCACACATCCATAAAATCCCTTTTCCATCCTTTTCCATCAGTCCTCCCCGAGCTCTTCCACACTTGATCTACCCGCGAAGCTTCAACACATCTCTTGACTCTTCACGAAAGCTGGACCAGCTGTCTCCCGCGAAGACCTAGACTGGGTCGGTCTAGACTCTGGAAATCCCTTGCAAACCATGGTCACATATGGTCACCGTGTCGCATGACTTGCACCCGATCTTTTACTTCTTGATAGGAAAATCCCAATTAATCTGTACACTCCCAATATGATCTATCCCAAAAACACCGAGACAATCGGTCTTGACTTGCAAAAATGAACCCTTCGTTCGGGGACAGCAAACACAATGAAACCCACTGTATCCTTTGAACCCCATCAGCTTTGCTTCAAGACCCAGCACAACACGCGCCCGTCTCGCCATGCCGACCGTTCGGTCGACCGGGGTCTCCGGGGAGACCCGGGCGAGCGATCCACGCGCGCCACCTTCAACAAGCTGGGCCGCCTCGGTGGCTGCGGTGCTCCGGTCCAGCTTCCGGATCCCGTTCCGGTCAAGTACGTTGGGAGGACGGAGACGGAGTTCCGGTGATCCAATTGAGGAATACTAGATGGAAATTGTCATATAGTTAATGAACAATCATGTGCAAGGCGGCTATTCTATAGATGCATGGGACAATGTCTGGATGGACTACTCTGGTGCGTGGGTGCGCGAATCTCACTCGACTCCTCAAACATCGAAAGTCAACGCGGTGAACTCACTTCCTGCATCCTGGAAGACCCCCATGGAACCTGAAAACCACACCTGGTGTGCAGAGGATGGTCAATGGTCTTGCAATGGTCAATGTTCAGGTCCATATTAATCTTCCCGGGTGTAACCGTATCTTATTCAGTGCAAGCAATGGCAACCTCATCCCATGCTGGTGATGAACACATATATCATTATAAGGCAGTTGACCCCAAAAATCTGTTGAGGATGAATGGCGACATGATCAAAACATGTCAAAACATGATCAATATATGCTAAAACCATCTAAAACCATACACCACTGGCACTGCCACTTCACTAAACATCTGTTTGGTTTGACTATTTAGATGTGTTTGTGGTCTTCTTACTTGCGCATGACAGCGCAAGTTGAGTGCAGTTGAATAGCCCCCCCTGTCCTGTAGCCTCCAACGAAGGCCAGCCCGGCCTACCCTGCTTCACCACGGTCTTTCACCGAAGGCTCCCGCTTCCGCTGCCGGGCTCGGAACGCTCCGGGGCGAAGCACCAAGGCCGTGGCGAATGGACCGGTTCGAGGCCACGCATGGGATACCTCGCGGCATGAGCAAGCTGGGCGGGTGGGTGGACATGAGCAAGCTGCAAGCAAACAGCAGGCGAGGCGGTGATGCCAGGAAAGACATCTAAGGGATTTGACCTGGTGATCATTAGAAGATCTAGGAACATTGGATCGGAAGGAATGGATCTTTGATCTTTGTCTTGCAGGGTGGATCATTGATCGGATCATGTTATCAGAAGAGGTCTTTTACATCTTCAGATATCTTCAGCATCCAACCAAGCTCCCCCCAGGCCACCACACACATAGAAGCAGGACCTGAGCCAGACTATGGATGTCATGGAGTATTGACCAAGGGGTCAGGGCCTGTCAGGGTTGCGTGTTTTGAGCGAAGCCAGGTGGTTCTGAACCTGAGTCATCAACAGAAAAGTTTATATGAGATGTGGTACTTCGTTTCGACTGCTGGGGAACAGTCGAAAATACACCAGGATGAGTGACAAAGAAATCGTCACCTCTCTGGTGACACCATCATGACACCATGGACAATTGGGATGCATGGAATCATGAATCATGGAACCTGTTTATACATGTAAAGCCCCTAGCTAAGCCATGTGGGGCGTCCAGGGTGCATGGTGCAAATACATCCAGTGTGGTCGCCTGCCAGGCGTGTGATCTGTCCATCCCGCTGCTTTATTGCTGAGTCTACTTCTGTGGAGACCCCTGTTGGTCCGTCCCCGACTCTGAAGGAACCCCGCCAGCTACTTTGGTTCTCTCGAGGGAATCCATCGACCCAAAGCAAAAAGGGGTTCACTATGAGGAAGAAGTGAAGCATATATGCTTCACTTCCTCCGAAAATCCTCCGAATCCGACAGATGAGACTCTGCCTCATATTTGATGGGTCGCTCAAGCTATGTTGATGAAGTCTTGGAACTTCCCATGCAGGTCTTGGAACTCTTGATTCATAAAGCCCTCCCATTTGGATTGCAACACCTCGATCTTCAATGATCTTCATATGAATGGGGTGGGATTTCTTCATCAATGAGTCCACAATATGCAAGCAACCGGGGTCCCTGAGGTGTTCCATGGGTCTTCCAGGTCGGGCTGGTCTTCCATGGTCGAAAGGGGCGTCCGGGCGTCTTCGGTTCCCCGGCCCATGCACCGTGTCGTTGGGCGTCTCCAGGAGCAGCGGCAAGTGCTTTCGGGACTCGGTCGACCGCACCAAACGAAGGAGCGACCGGAGGGCGGAGGATTCCTGAAATCGATGGCTCAATCGCAGTCCGCCCACACCTGGCAGTGCAGTTCTTTTTCAGCATTGTTGGGATAGTACTGCTAAAAACGTCACCCAAGCGTTGGCTACTAGTTATTATATAAAACAATTGCTGGGGGTCTTGGACTGGCAGGGGGGACCCCAAAACCTCCTCCCAAAAAAAACAAGGAAGCAAAGGAACAGTGCCAAAAAGGCGCATTGCCCCGACTGCCCACTCTCAAAAAAGCATCAATATTGGACATGTTGCGAAGCAAACATGTCTTGCGATGCATATTCTTTGGCTGGAGGTCGGCTCATCCTTCTCAGCAAACCCGTGTATCTCGCAGTGCCAAGGCTGGCCAGGTCCAGGTCGCCCCTCCCAGACGCGGTCTCACAGCCGAGAGTGGCCATCCGGAACCAGGTGGGGTGTCGGGTTCCCCGACTCGACTGGTTGGGACAGGTAACATACAATCCACGACTGGTTGAACGTAAATATGCCAGTCCCATGGAGTGTCTGGGGTTTCTTACTTGCAACCTGTGGGGAATATGTTGGAGTTTTTAACTTGTAACTGTCATTTCCTCATAGGCATAGGGTTGTTCTACTTCCACCCGCTAGATCTGCCGGCTTCCTCTCTCCGCCGCGCAGCCATCAACGTACCGAAGCCATCATGGATCCGGAAGAAGGCAGCAATACCTGTGGGCAAAGTGCCATGCCCAGCTAGCCCTAGGTATGCTGCAAATCAATGTTTGCAGGTGAATCACAACATAGGCAAACAGGAAGAAAGCCGGAGCAGGCAGTCCCTACACAGACAGGATGGAATCTGAACGAAGCCTCCATTGTACTGCAAATGCATCAAAAGCGACAAACCTTTGAGCGCGTCGATTCATGTATGGGTCATTTATACATACAATCTTAACATATATGACTCCTTGTGCACTTACGAGGCAAACAATGATTTGATTACAACAGAAAAAACTGTGAATGTAAATCCACACAAACTGAGATAACTAACCCAATGGTAAAGAAACCATTGAAAACAAAAACCATTTATGATTGAACCCAAGCAAGTGGATTTGGATGAGAAAATTGGGTTAATGGTATATAGTTATATTGGGGTTGGTTTTGTGGAAGCATGTTTTCTCATTGTGAAATGTTTGGAACTCTTATGTTTTCTCGGAGGTTAACAGGGGCATGGTGAATATGTGCAGACCACTCCTTGAAATGACGTCTACACTGAAGGCAAAACAAATGATGACCTGCCAAATTTGTTGTTTTTCTGCAACTAATCCAAGCTTTTCGCCAGTGCAGGGTGAAGAAATATGCTTTCATGCACGGGCAATCATGCGGTCTTTTTCAAGCTGCTATGCAACTACAGTACTCACCAAACCCCTACCCTATGTCGCCACATCTGGCCCGAACGCTCATGTCTGTCTTCTCTCCATGCCCTGCGGGCACAGGGCAACGGATTCTCCTCGTGTTCCTCAGCCAATGGTGTGCTGTGCTTACTAAGCAAAGATGATCATTCCAAAGCTGCACCTTCCTGCAGTAATTCTGATCCCTAGGGCTCCAGTCGTACCTCCAAACCGGTTCGCTATGACTGGACCCAAACATGGCACCCACCTAGTCCCATCTGAGCTCCCGTGCGGAGACGGGCATCGGGCTGGTGGCCTGGTTCCCCGAAAAGGAACAAATCCGGTTGAGAAGCAACATATCAAGCGCTTCCAAGAGAGGTTGAACAGCCCTTTCTTGCCCATCCCATATGTACCACTACAGGGTCCTATATGGTCCCTCAACATATCATGTGCTTGTTAAAAATAAAAAATAATAAAAACTATGGCCCGCACCAATAGGCACCGCCTATAAGGCACCTGTGCCCCCTTTTTTGCGTGCACGGATTCTCTTTCTGCTTGCCTCCCTAAAAGATCAAAACAGTGTCCACGATTAAGGACCTCCCCTAGTTGTTTGGTCGAAACCTGTTCCTGCAATCATAACCACCGTATACTAAAGGCCTTCTAGTACTCTTCCGGCGCAGAAGTGGGTACACTCAACTGACCCTTGGTCCACCTTTCCTCGGAACCAAGCAGAACCAAGGTCCTGTGCTGCAGAACCAACCACCATGCTTTGCTTTTTTCACACCCCTTCCTTTTCAATTGTTCGATCATCTTTCTGATTCTGATGAACTACGGCGATAGGCCTATTAATCAACGATGTCCAATTCAATTCCCGTTTCTTGTCCTAGCTCACTTCTCAAGATCCCTTTTATTCATGCTGGACCATTTACACAGCAGCCAAATTGGTGGATATGTGCAGCGACTGCCCAGATGTATTCTTGATGTTCATCACCCACGCTGGCATCCTGCTTCTCAACCAACTTATTCCTCTCAGCTTTGCCCAGCTCAGCTCATTCTCCACATTCACCTCGTTCTCCACATGCTTGCTGTTGAAATGGCAGGCCATGGTATCCCAGCTCATATTCACTAACCTCCAAGTCGTTCCAATCAAAGATCACACTATGTAGTACCACACATGACATAGCCTCCATTCCCATCATGAGCTTCTCAAGTGGCATGCCACAGTTTAGTCATGGCTCCTCGGAAAGATATGAAATTTAGTCTCTACTATCTCTTTTCAGGGAAAGATTTAGTCTTTTGAATTCTTCTCCTGATGAGATTTATCCTTCAGGAGTCTTTGGGATCTTTCCCATGAAACGATTCAGTTCACTTTTGTGTTGGGCTGTCTCCTCATGAAGAGGTTGTAGTCTTGGGTTCCGTGAAGAGACGCTCTCTTTGTTGGCACTCCTTCTCATGAAAATATTTAGTCTTGGGGATCTCCTCACAAAAAATTTTACCCACCAAATTGTGACCCCCCCAAACAGCAGACCTTCTACAGGGTCTGTCGAGATGACTTGGGAGTCTGGCAAGACAAGGGGACTTCGCCTCCCGAAATAGCGACCTTCGCAGCTGGGCGACGCGACGCCCGCCTGCCCACGCCTTTTGCGCAAGCCAACCACTTCCTCCTCCAGCTCCAAGCCAACCTATGGGGAGACTTCCGGGAAAACGAGCCAAGTGCCACGCCACTTGTAGCCGTCCCAGACGTCGTTGGTACTTAAAACTGAAAACATCTTAAAACAAAGGGCCAGGGCTTGTGCTCTCCACAAAAATATTGTCAAGCGCTGGCCAAAGGCACCAGCAGGGGCCACTAGCAGAGTCGACCAGCAGTTTTTGGCCACACCAAAACCTCCAAAGAAAACCATATGTTTCTTTGGCGTAGACTCTACTCTTTGCCACGTGGTCCGACTCCAGACTCTGCAACTGACACCAACATGAAAAGAGAGAGAGAGAGGGGGAGGGAGAGCCACCTGAACCCATGTGTCTTACAGCACCTTTAACATCCATGAACAAATCTGATTCTCATCATCTGTTTCTCCTCCGTCGTTCCAGAATGACACGAGGTGAAGTATGGTGATGTGATGCAACACGGAAACCCCAAACGATATATCCAAATACATATTTTAATAATATAATGGATCCACATAGCTTCTCAGAAGGCAATTGGACCCGACAATGGCGCCTACATCAATAGTCTCCAATCACCTTCTCAGAAGGTATGTGGATCCATAGGGTGTATATACAGTATATAATATATAGTTACGTATAAATATATGTATATATATATATATACCAGGTGCATCCGACTCCTGTCCATTAGACGCCCGCTCAAAACCCTTGGACATCCATCACCTTCGGCCACGTGCTTCGGCCACGGACTCGCTCTCGTCGCGAGTCGCTAGTCCCAACAGGCCGTTCGAAAGAGGCCGTTGGATTGAACAAAGACCCGTTCAGTATATAAGACATAGAAAGACATGCACCTACACGGTCCAACAAAAGCAAGTCACTTTTGTTTGTTTCTGGTTGATGTCTTATAGCTTTACCTCGAAACAGACTCACGTGTATTGTTGACAGCCTTCTTGGATGTCACAGATCGACGCATCCGCCGTCGGACCAAATCTGGTCCGTGCTCCAAGCAGATGAAGTCTATTGCTCCAACGACGGAGGAATGGGCGGACAGTTTGTTTGACGGTTTGTACTTCACACCGAGTGTGTAGCAATCCCCTATACTATATGACAAACAACCAGTGGCTTTACAGTTTATTTGCATCTTTGTCAAATAAGTGAAGTCGATACTGGTCCGAATGAGGATAGAACTTCACATTCTGTGAACATGAAGATGTGACTCAAGCAAATGTAAATCGACCATTGGCGGGCATCTTTGACTTTCAAGTAGCCGCTTTCCAAGTGGATTTGTTCAGGCCTGCTATCTCCTACAAACATATTGAAACAGCGGCTTGATTGAACACCCCCAAAAGCTCTCTCTACCCAAGAAACAATCCCAATCTACCTCTCCCTCTTCTCTCCCCCGCTTCACTTCACTCCTCCACGTCCTGGCACCGGAAAAAACTCACCGGGCTCCCGACCGACTGTTCCGAGGGCGCGCCGCCAAAGAGCTCGGCGCCACTCGTGAGGGTGTAGAGGATGCAGAAGTGCGTCTGGCGCGGCGGTCTTCGCGGCGCCAAAGGCTCGGGAGAGCGGAGAGTTCGGCTCTGAGAGCGGAGAGCGGAGAGTTCGGTGCGCCGGGTTCGTGAGTGGAGGGTTCCTGGGGTTCTTGGGTGTTCAGGCGCGTTTTTCTGAGGGGGTGCCAGATGGGGATCACCCTGGCTGGGTGGGGCGTACGGCCATGAGACGTGCTGCAAAAATGGGTGGAGTGACAGAGTTTCTGCAGTGGGGTTGTGCACAGAAGTATACCTATACTATATAGTGGGCACATGTGGGCATGGTCATGTTCTTGGTTGCGACTGTGAACTCAAGCACTTAGGAGTTAATCTCAGCTTCTCAGCCGCAGTGGCTGGTAACATGGCAGTGCTGCTGCAAATTGGAACAAGAAAGGAATCAGTTGAGATCCTGATCCCAATATCTTCTCATAGGCCTAAATCAGATCCTGCGCAGCAGCGCCCGGGGTGAACCTTCGCTTTCCTCTCTTCGGATGGATGAAACCCCCTTTCATCGGAATAGACTGGCCATCGATCCAGAACAACCGCCTCCGCATTGCACCGACAGAGGCGGGAACAAACCCGCGGACCGACCGTCCCACCGGAGACCCGAAACGACACCGGGGTCGCGACCGGGCAGGTTGAGGGAAGGGGGGTGGAGGGCCTGCTTCCCGGCAGCACACTTCACCATCGCGACATGGATCTCACGGACCTCGGGGAGTCAGTAGGTCGGTGAAGTGATCGGTGAAGGCCAAGCTGCGAAAGGAAGTGGGTTCGGTTTCTACCCATGGGACCGCCATGATGCCGCCCCAGACAGAGACCCCAAAACAACACCAACTGATCGGAGTATATGGCAGTCCCATGTGTTGTGTCTGGGTTATGGGCGCGTCTTTTAATAGGGAGATTCTTTGGCCCCATGGGTAGACTGGTCTATTTCCCTTCTTCCAAGGGGTCGAACTGGGGGGGCTCCCGATTCTAGTAGGCCAAAAAAAAGAGCTTTGGTGATGAAAGGACATCCTGAACATGTCATCTAGCCAGATGATTGGTCCGGTGTGTTGTTTGTCTTGTAGCCATCAATGTGGTCTAGTATCCACCACCGTCCACTACTGGCGCTCCCATGGAGGCTTCGAAGGCTCAATGCAGCCAGGAGGAAGAGCCATGGAGAGCCCCAACGCTTTGCTGCTTTTGGTATGTGTTGGTGACTTTCCTCTCCAAACCGGTCAAAAAGGGAACCTCGAAAAACCTCTGACCACCTTCTCAGTTGACCCGGAGGAGGAAGATTTCAGCTTCAAACATCTTCCAACCCACTGAACGGATCCGCCGGATCGATCCTCCCAGATCCGATCGATCCTCGACTCGACCGGAATTCCGGCGTGGGGCCGAACGGCGAAGCCGAAGATCTTTGGGGGCCCATTTCTTCAACAAGAAGATAGGAAGATCCAGAAGAGCCATATGGGGCCGCATTTCTTCAATCATGGTATCCATTTATAGAGCCCAGCTCCTTGAGATCCACCCAAAAGCTCATTCCTCTCACCACATCGGCCCCTGTTCAGCTCACTCGGTGTCCCGGGCAGATTGCGAAAGGGCTGAATAGCCCACACTGAGGTCTTTGGGCACCGGGTTCTTCCAAATACCTCAATCCGGATGCATCTAAAACACCATCGACCACCACTCTTTTTACGAGTGCAAAGAGGGCAGGAAGGACGTCCGGACAAATGAGGAGTCACATGGGCCAACTCCGGAACATCTGTTGGATCAATAGAGGCTTACAGCAACTAGAGCATCTATGTGTGCATCGTATAATATATTATTTATACATACCTGGACCATCCAAGGGGTGCCCTGTCTGGAAGCCTATAATTAGGTAGTTTGGGGTAGTCCAGCCAGGACACCCCGACAGGATGGTCCACAGTTTTCTGTTGTTGTTTTATCCAATCTTTCTTACAAGTACCACACAACAGATCCGTTGGGTCAGGGAACATCGCACATGCTTAGCCGGTCGCACTCGACGCCCGGTCAGCCGGTCAGCGCACACTTCAGGACCTCTTCGATGCTCGTGCAGCCCTCGAAGTTCCAAGGGCACAGGGAGAAGGCAGCATTGGCCTGAGGTCGTTCCGAGCGCCAAACAAAAACATCACGTGCAACCGTATATAGAGTATATATAGACATATAGACAAATCTCCTGACTGCAAATGAAAAAGTAAAAACCCTCTTAAAGAATCTTAAAGACATCCTGAATTCTCGTTTCGTTCCCTCTTCGTTTCGCCTCGCACAAAGCGCTTCCCAAAACGTATGCAACAAAGCCAGCCTGCGCCTCGGTTCGTCCCCCCCTGCGCGAACGGAAGGGACGAAGCACGCCTCCTTCCAGTCAACGATGTCCAGACTGGGCACCCAGGGCTCCTTTTGGCCGAACGGTTCCGCATCGCGTTTGGCCTTTTGGACCAACCTCTCTCGGCAGGAAGAGGACACTTTCTATGTGGTAAACTGCTATACTGCTCAAGCATTGATTCCAAGGCGCCTTGGCCCCTGAAGCCACAGAGATGGACATGGAAGAACACAAGAAGACCTCTCTGGTGTGCAGCAAATGGTGCTTGCCTCGTTCAGCGGCAAATTCTCCTGATCCTCCTCCTCCTGGCAGGGGCCAGGAGATGGTGTTTGGATGGAAGGAGTTAAGGTCACAAGCCAATTGGTCAAATCCAAGCATCGCAGGTCCATTTTGTGCGTTGTCCCCCAGTTGTGCTCCGAGATGTCCAGCAAACAAAGATTAGGATCTTCTGAACGTATAATGTTCATATATGTGAGAGGTTATATCTCGAGGGTATATAGTACTATATATCAACCACAGTGCTGGCGGACTCCAGACAACCCTATCACCAATATCATCCATATCAACGGCCAGAACGGATTCCATACAAGAACGTACAGGTTATGTAATGTTATCATGCATCACAATGACATCCTTCAGAGGCATTGCCTACTGTACAAAAACCTACTTCCAGAAAACTGGACTTCCATCCGTCCATCCATCCATCCATCCATCCATGGAATTGGTCAAATGAGCAAACACATCTGCATGCTGGAAGTGCAACACTCCCGCAGTTTGGGGGTGGCTGAGCCCAGATCAACATGACGTCCTTCATGTTTATCCCCCGGTGTTCGTCCCTATCAACCAATGAAACTTACAGAGGTGATCAATGAATAATTACCTCGCATGCTGGCACCATGCGTCTGGTTTCAGGGTGACAACCTGGATGTCTGATTCTGTTGACTCACAGGCAGCTTGCTGCAGGTGCCTCGAGCTTGTACTTCCTCTTGTTGCTGTTCCCGAAAACCACCTCGGACGACCATACCAACGACCACTTGCGCGGATGTTGGAGTAAGACTTACGCCATGTCTTCAAGCACCGTAGCAAGCAAGCAGTTGTCCTGTAGAACTGACTGGCGGACACGACGAAGCAACCCAACTTGAGCGGCTAGCCAATCGAATGAAGCTCCAAAGATCTCAGGCCATTGCCAAGATTGGGAAAATACTAGCACCTTGAAAGGGGGTACACCAATGGCAGCCCCTACACGACTTAAGGATCTCCATTCAATGCCCATTGGATGGTCCAGGAGTGTTTTTCCCATAAGAATTCCCTGACTGGTTATGGCTGCAGACGACCTCCATGCCCTGCCCTAAAGCTCAAACAACTTGCCACTCCGATCGTGTCCACGGTGTCCTTCGTTTTGCTCGGGTCGAAAACGATTTGACTCACTAACCCAGACACTCCATGTATGCCGATCAGTTGGGGTGGTTGACTGGGGGAATACTGGGGGTCAATGGGGCGGCAGTCCTATGGCAGTCCCAGACAGGTCGTGTCTGGGTAATAAGTGATCAAGCTGGACCGGCCGTTTCGGTAATAAGTGATCAAGCTGAGTCCAGACTTCGGCAGGCTTAGCTTGTCATGAGCCAGTTCTTCGACCACGTCAGCTGGGCTTTCCAGCGAAGAAGACGGTCACCAGGAACCCGACAATGGCGGAGGCCACATACCTCATACATGGCGTCAGCTGTGCGGTTGGATGGGAGGATCAGCAAGCATCAACTTCGCCAAGAAACATCAAGAAACATCAAGAAACACAGTAGACTCAGTAGACAATCTGTAGGACAATGTATTTGACAAATTCTACCTTGGGTCATACATGATTTCAGCCTATTTCAGCCATCCAGTAGTTCGGTTCAGCTCCAGCTCCAGTGGTTCTTCGGATCGTTTCTGAGTGCTGTGGATCGAATTTCTGGGTCCAAGCGATGCAGTCCGAAAGGACATCATTCCTGGACCCTCCAAAGTCATGTAGACTCTTGATGAGTAACCCCCATATGAGGTGTTTCAATTCAAGTGGGTCAGTGGGCTCGGTTTAGTCATCAAGAGTCTACGTCACCTTGGAACATGGGACATGACCCGAACAAAAAGCAGGGTATGTGACTCATGTTCTGAAGTACGAACGCGTCAACGTCCGAGGTACGTGGATCTCTTCGGATGTTCCTGACATGACCCTCTTCTGCGGAAGTGCTTGGTGGACGTGGCATGGCATTTGGGAGCAACGTTTGGCCAGTCCACTTCCATGTTTGCTTGGAGGGAGGGGGGCCGCACCGGTTTGCTCCTTCCTTCCCATGAGATATTTTCGCACCCCTAGGATGTGTGAAAATCCTCCGCAACAGCTACAAGAGCCTGTGCCCTTAGTAGCTGCCTGGATGAGATCTTGCCACCAGCGTAGAGCTGCCGGTGCGCAGGAGTCAATGAGAGCGTGACATGCCCCTCCCGACCAGCGAACTGGCAATTCCCAGGTCCCTGGCACGAACATCAGCACCTGGCGTCATCGCAGCCCCAATGAGGTGGCCCCAGTTTGATCACAAGGTAGTGGCTTGTTTCCCCTGCAATCCAGGAAGAAGTCGGTAATATCCATTTCCCAAATATCGGGGGCTCATCTATCCCAGACACTCCATGGGACTGCCATAGGACTGCCATAGGACTGCCGATCAGTTGGGGTGGTTGACTGGGGGTCAATGGGGCGGCATATATGGCAGTCCCAAACAGGTCGTGTCTGGGTATCTTCTTCACCACCACTTTCACCACACATCGGTCGATGGATTCGCCATTGGTCGATTGAACTTCTCCCGCGGTACGTATAGGTGTTCTCAGAGCACGTAGTACATGGCATGTCTATATATGCAGGTCCCATGTAAAGCATTCTTTGGGGATTGTGCCATCTGCTTTGAAATCCACATATATCAGGAGTAAAGGTGGGGAAGCTGAACCGCTACCCTACCAGTCGTCAGTGGAACCCCGTGCGGTTTCCCCGCTGGGCCACTCAACTCCAAATCGTCTGTGGGGCCGCAACCGCAAAGACGGATGACCCTTTCCAAGGGTTTAGGACCATCCGTTGCTCGGATGTCCTGTGGCCCCCAAGAAACGACCATTCTGTACTTTCACCTCCAAGAGCATCCCAAAAGGAGGTACCTGGACGTACCTGGGCCTGAGAGAACCCACACTTCTGTGAATGCTGGATGCAGTTTTGACACTCAGAAGGTGCAACCTGTATGGTCACAACATCGATGGATTTGGCCAAGAGAAATGAGACTCTTGTCCAAAGAATATGTTATTGCGTTCAAGATGTTACGTCAGATTCTATAATTAAATTCTATCAACGATCGATGTCATTATCTAGTTCCCGAAGTGAAGCCTTATCAGGTTCGCCTGGGGACAAAATTACAATATCACATATCACCCTATACATATCCTTGCAACCGATCGAGAGGTGAAAACAACAAATACAAAGCAATCCAGATACTTTGACCACTGAAGCTTTGCCTCAAGAAGTGGCACGAGGAATTTTCACAGTCTCGGGTGTTTTTTCTGCAGATCTTCGCTTTCACTTCCGCATGGATGCGCAAATGGGCCGCAACACGCCTCTTCAGGCGGTCCTCACGCGACGAAGAGACCCATGGCGATGGACATGGAGACAGAATCCCAGAAGGGCAACCTGCGAGTTTTGCTCTCGTGCTACAACATATTGAAAAAACAACACGTTGAACTCGCCGTGTTGTATGCTTGTTGTATTGCATACGTTCATTCAGTCAAAATTGTTGTGATCCTAAAATCGAGAGAAGAATTGATATTGCCTCTGGGGTTGAATGATTGCACGCGTAATCTGTGTAACTTCAGTTGTCAGATGTCTGTGCCGACAGACATGCCAGGGACAACTGGATCTGGGGTTTTGAGAAAACAAAACAATGACAAGTCTGAGATCTCGGGGTGTGGTGTGCAACCGCTGCGAGTGGCACGCTTCGTGTTGAGGACATCTGGACGATGTCGCCAATTCAGAACTTCATTCTACCCTCCAGGAAAACAAAGGAACATAGTTGTAATAAAGGAACTGTAAAATTACCAAAATGGCAAGCTTTCTCAAACTGCTTCCAGCTCAGCTTTGACATATTGTGCTGCCTGTACCCATGTGGTAAATTAGAAGCAAGCCTTTAGGCTTCCCCGTGGTGGCACCGTCATGTCTGCATTTGTTGAACCGTTCATGTTGCGAATTCCTTTTGAGCCACGACATGAGAAACAAACAGCCACGACACTTCAACACTTCAAGCAAAAACATGCGAAGTGTTGAATTAAGGTTCGTTAACCAAAATCCAACCATCACTACCAGCATTTTGGCAGGCTCATTCTTCACTTCGAATTCAGTACCTGGTCGCATTCCCTCACCGGATGAAAAAAAAAACCTTCGCCGAGAAGAGCAGAATGGAACTCACTCACCGAGCCAATGTTCATTGGACATGATCAACCCATGGGTCTGAAACATGTCTTCACCCTTCGTCTGAAACCGCTTTGGCAGAGTCGCGCGCGCTTCCAAGGCCATGTGTCGCTCGCGCCCCGGTTCGGCGTTTCGGTCGTCAGCTTCGTGCGACTCTTCCACCGGCCGAAGGACGCGAGGACCGGTTGTTCTGTGTGCCACAAAGGTGGTAGAAAGACAGCAAACGACATGACATGACCAAACAATCTTCCTTCTGCTCCCAGTTTGCATGTGGTGAGTTCGGCATGAATCGCTCATTCCACTTGAAAAGAACCATATATTATATAGAAGTTGAGCGTTCGTCATCGCTAGGTTGGTCCTTTCAACACTCCTCAACCCCCCCGCGACCCAGCTCTTGTTTGGGCTGGAGCGGACAGGGCAGCAATTGCGTCCGCAGTGATCATGAGCCTAAGCAGCCAGGTGCAGCACCAAGCTGAGTTGGGCTTGGGGTTTGGCTTGGGGTTTAGGGTTTAGAGTTTAGGGTGTTTGCCTTGGGGTTTTGGGTTTGGCTTGTTGGTCATTCTCTCTGAAAAATGATGATCAAGTACAGCTCATCAGCTCAATGTCAAGCGGAGTCTCACACACGAATGGAGTCAGCTTCTCCCGGACAGGTGCTTCAAAATGACCAATCTTGGAAGGTTCTGGTCTCCAAGTTCAAGGATTCTCAAGTTCCTGATCCAAACCTTTGATCAAACCTGTTCCTTCATGTGTCCTCTGACTCCGGGTCCCTTCGAGTCCCTGGGGAGGGTCCAAGGGGACCAACGTAAAACGAAACAACCCAAACAGATGGATCCATGTCCGATGGTTTGTTCTCCAATCTGTCCGGTCCGATCAGATGTCAAGCATTTGAAATGGTAGGTATCACTCCCGAACACTCCCATGGAACTTGCATATTTACATATGTTCTTCCAATTGAGTTATTTTGAAGGGGTCCATGTAGGTATACATCATGCATCTTTCGGGACTTGGAATTGCTTCAATTCGGACACATTAAATATAACCAAATCCTGTTTGAAAGGCATGGACATTCCTCAATCCATGAGATGGAATGAGATGCTCCCGCCTGCTCGGCACTCCAAAGACCGCAAGTAATTAATATGTGTTCATAATCCTCGAGGTTTACAGGTTAAAGAAAACATACAAGGCCTCTGCAGAAACTTGGTCCAAGGAACCTGCCAGCATTGCCTTCCACCAACCTCGGCCAAAACAGCACCAGCCTCCGAGATGCTTGGCCCTTGGAATGACGTTCAAGAGCTCATGAGGTGTATTTAATCCGACTTCAAGATCTTCGCATGATGTCATGTCAGTTCTACTAAATATATGTCTAGAAATATGACTCCCACTATGACTCCAATGGGCGAGCGCCCAGACCGACCAGAAGTCGAGCACAAGGGCCCATCTTGCCAAGCGTCTGCAGCTCGACCGGCAAAGCATCCATCAGCTGCGGCAGCACTGGTGCGGCCGCACTGCCATGGCCACGGCCCACCACCAGGCAGAGCGGCCGACTGAGACGCGTTGGCGGACTGGCGACCAGGGCGGACTCCCTGGTGGAAGTAAACGTGTGTTGTAGCACCATCCGACGGGTGGTCTATATACGACATGAACATGGTCTACGAGGTGTTTCAGATAGTTGGGTCTCGAGGTATATTCTCTTGGAGAACCCTCGATACCAAACTATTTGCAGTGTTCTTTTGGTACTTTTGGTGTCCTTCTCCCCACACCCACATCCAGCACACACTTTCCACATCCTTCCACATGCATCTTCATCTCCAGTGCCGAACCACACACCGCGACGGCTCAAAACGACTTCAGGAAACCGTGGTTGAATGAATTCATGGGCCCTATGGATCCACATCATACCTTCTCGGGTTCGGTCTGTGGGCTCTCCTGGCGCCAAAAACCGTCTCCGTCCTCACCGTACCGGTTCGGTGGCAGTGGATCTATATGCTCTATATAGGGGGGAAGAATCGATTGCGGCATCAGAACCACTGCAAGTCACCTCGGAGTGATCCTCATGCTTTTTGTTCTACGCTTCGATGTGAGTCACTTCGATGTGTCACTTCCGTGTTTTATCGCGCGCTTTCAAGATCTTTCAAGCGTGTTGTAAAAGAAACGTCGTTAATAGAGAGAGAGAGAGACACCAACAATCCAAGCAACAAGTGGAAGCAAGGACATCTTAACATGGCTGCCAAACCCTCACCTGGCAGGTGAAGAGAAAAGGTTAACAACATCAAACAACCTAACAAACGACTTCAATCACTTCAACCCACAACCCCAAAGCACTTCCCACCTCCTTGGCAAAGCTCCTGGTACTGGTGCTACTGCGCGACGCAGCAACGCAAAGGCGCTGATGATGTAGGCCGCTTCGAAGGTGAAACCATGGAGGTCGAGCTCAAACCTCAGAACCATAAAGAAAAACATCGAAAATCGATGGTGAGCCGTGCTTACGATTGATGATGGATATGATATAGAGCTATGATGAAAGAACAGTGGACTTCCTCTGCTGGTGGAACTAGGTAGATCTAGGTAGCGAAAATCAGTGGTAGGCGCACGTGAAACGTAAGGCACAGTTTTGAACCTTGAAAACTTGCGCAGGTCGATCTGAGACTGTAGTGGATCTGGAGGACCAGAAATACTTGATTGATTCCTCCAACTCCAACCTAATAGGAATGGCCTCCAACCTAGTAGCGGCGGCCTCGATATAAGGAATAAACACAAGAACGGAGTTCTCCCAGCTTAAGAACGGGCTCGTCTTTGCCTCAAATGGATTTTCATGGATGTTCCAATGGACGAATTGTATCGGTGTAGAGCTGCGGACAAAGGGACAAAGGGACATGGTCATGGAAGACTGCAAGCTGCAAGTTGCTGCAAGCTGCCCAGCACAGGTTTCTATAGGTTTCTATAATGCGGTTTGATGGTCCCTAAACATCCATCATGAACGGAACCGCCCCCTGGTGTCGCCGGATGCTCAGCCACTCTGAGATCCACGGCTGAACCACACCTTCCTCCTGACGAGTGTAAAAGGGGGGAGCTTCTGTCAAGGATGACTAACATGTGAGTGGGTCATGTCGTAGTGCCCTGTCGTCAAAGCACATGGTGATGGTTGGCTCCACTGATGGTTTGCGATCAAATGCTGTCAACTACCACACAATCATTCAACAGAAAAAGGTTGGGTGGAGAGAAGCGCAACATGTAGGGAGTATACTTTCCTGCATCTTTCTTTCAGGTTCTTGCGAACCTTTTTGCACCAGCCCTATAACAAAATGGTGCCCATACTTGAACTATATATAAGTGTTCCATATTTCACCGTGTATTTTGCGGTGAAGAATCATTGGATGTTTTCTCGTTGAACCGTTGTATGGAACGACCTCTTTCGCCCAGATATGCGCTCACGGAAATGGTCGATCCGCCGGGGATCCAAGGAAATGGCTTCTGCAGCACCCTACCCGTTGACCTGCAACATGTTCCCAGCTGGTGTGGGGAATCCCGCCAAGCTTGAGTGTGTCCTCCAGAGTGGCATAGAGCTGCAAGGCGGCGGCCAACTCCCCCGAACGCATCAGGGTCCCTGGCGAGCCCGCGCTCGCGCGGGAAGAACATCTTGTTGGGGTTAGTGGATCATCGGCCATACAATCTCGACTGACAGGACAGGCAAAATGGACATGTACGGAACTGGGAAAGCACAACAAACTTTGAACAAATACCAAGCAAACCCCATTGATTTGGGGTCTTACTGTCTTACTGTTTGAACAATGCAAATTCAATATAATTCAATTCTTCAACTCGATCACATCGAACTCCCCACACTTCTCCACCATCCAAAGGACTCACGCAGCCCATGTAGAGGGCTCGATCTGCACCATCCAATGACCTTGGCTGGGCTGGGCTGACAGGAAAACGCGTTTTCAAACGGCCTCTCCTGGAAAAAGAATTGGAATGAAGGTATCTCAATGGTTCGGGTAACACATGTGGCAGGAAAGACTTCAAACATGGATTCGGAGCTTGAACTCTTGACTCTTGACAGGACCAACTTCTGCTTCCGAGGGGCTTCGATCAAATATGTGAATAGAACATAACAAAACCACTTAGCATCACTTAGCAATCTACATCAATCCGCTGATGTAAAAAAACATAGTCAGTTTTTGTTTTTTTCCAATTTTAAGGGGATTTCCCACCGACACCTCAAGAGAATCTCTGAAAACCTCAGAGTCTGTGGGAGATTCAAAAAGGAGATACTTTGACCTGGTGAGATCTTCCTGGGTGGATCTTTTGCCCTCTCCTTCTGCCTGGCAGCAGCTGTAGTGCCTTCTGCCATTGGGAGCTCCGTTCCAAAGCCTCCAGCACGGTCAGACGCAGCTGCGCATTGGGCGCTTCCGGCCTCGTCTCTGGGGTCTTTTCGCCTGGACGAAGCGACTCGTTGGGCTGGACAGTGTGGAGAGTGAGAAAACGGATTCCCTAGGGCTCCAAATGCCTTCTGAGAATGTGTTTGAGGTGGGTTTGGAGGGTCCAAACACCTTCTGAGGAGGTACTTGGAGCCCTAGGGATTCTGTTTTGGACATACAAAGGGGGGGACTGAGCTGCTCAGTCCACTAGTCCACTGGCATCCAATCAAATGATTGGTGAGTCAACCAAGCCCGCACATCCTGCGGACAGGCAAATGCCAGCTTCGGGGACCACCCTCTTTTTCGCCACCCACCTGACTCCTTTGATCGATGGCCAAAATCGGTCCAAACGGAATGGGTGACCCAATGTGGATCGTGGAACCTCGCCTGAAAACCTGTGCCCTATGGTTCCAAAGTCGTTTTATTTAAAAGACGTTAGCCTAACATCCTTTGTTTTTTGCTTTTCCCCTATGCTCCCCATTCACGCTGTTCACGCCTCAGGGTCTTTAGTGACTTGAACTAAGTTCCACATACACCCACCACCACCCAGCCACAACTTGCACAATGCACCGCTGTTCTTTACTCCACATTTCGGCGAAACAGGCGTTTCAGAGCACTGCGGTTCAACCTTAGGTGTTTCCCAGCAAGCCAGCATATCTTGATCAATGTGGCATGGCACACCCAAGTTAAACTGCACATGCAGTCAATGTTTTGCCCAGACACATGTTCATTTTGAGCTTCGTATTCCACAACCTGCAAACTCTCTCAATGGAGTAGTGAGTACCCTGGGATATATGAACCTGCCTTAGGCGTCCACACTTCATTATCCAACGGCATCGACGAGAGGGATGCGCTGCAAGATAAGTTCCTTACAGCAAAGGTACAAACAAACACACCTGTAGAAATAGAAAACATGCATGCACAGCCCATTCGCTCATGGCAAGGGTCTCTTGACCCATTGCATGGAATCCTCATCAAGGAAACAATGCACGTATCTTGCGTTCGAACCTTGGATGGATGTGTGCAACCCTTCTTAGTCCCCACCCCTCGCACTTTGGAAAAAATCAAGGGTGATGAAAAGACGAGACTGTAGATCGTTTGGCATTCCTGCATAGAAGGCACGGTGCTTCAATGTATATTTCAAGATATGCCATAGAGCCTCACCAAGGCACCAAGTAAATGTGGGGTACGTTGGTGTCTTTTCTTTGCATAATATACGCAGCCATGAAGCGTGAATTTTTGGCTTGACGTGCCACTCTTGTTTGGAAAGCCTGGCATCAAGTCTCATGCGTGCCGCAACACACACATACAGGATTTGCACCTGACGCTCAGCTTTGCCAAAAGAACATGGAGTCGGATGTAGGACATTCCTTCACCATGAATGGCTTCAGCCTCCCCAGGTGTCCTCAGTGTTTCCCTACTATTCGAACAACCATGGTTTTACTAAGGATTTGTGCACTACACCACCAGATCAACCAGTCAACCGTTCTTTTATAATGATCTTTGAAGGGCGAGCACACACTAACATCAAGACAAGAAGCAAAAAGCGACCACATCTCTCCATCACTCCAATCATCCGCGACATGTGCAGCCTTGATGGAAAGGCAGATGCAAAGCATTGAGGAGAGACCGGGTGGAGTCGGTTGCAAGGTGATTGCATTTGAAGTTATATAGTTAGTAATCTGGAGGTTTGGAGACAAGCTGCATAGCCAAAGCTTGGACTGGAAGTCTATTGTCTTTCACAGTGTTTTGAGGGTCTCGAACAGCATCCGCCAAGCAAGCAGTGAGCCAATGCTGCACGACTCTGGCATTGTAGGCTTTGCAGGATAAAGATATGTCCCCATTCGGCTGGTGCAACTTAGCAACAACAAAAACACGAGCAAGGAACAAACGCGAACTGGCACAACTGGTCCCCAGAGCACCAAACCAAGTTTTATTCAGGTTTTGCTTCTTGCATATTAGTGACCTGACGAACCCGAAATCGAGGCTGCGAGCATTGGATCCGCTGCGCTTTGCAAAAGGCTTTGAAATGAACCCACGCTGCAATCATTTGGTTCCGCAGGCTCTCGTGTTCTGGGGTTTGGAAGTAGCCAATGTTCAAAAGCGTTTTCCTCAGCTTACAACAAAGCAGCATCAAAATCATTCGGACAATTCTCCAGACTGCAAGCTGCAGTAAAAGCAATTAGTGCAATTAACTTGACTTGCTGAACAGTGTTAAACTGGGCCAGTTTCAAGGATCCGCCATTGATGGTCATCAACAGTCCAAGATGAAGAACATGCATCAAGCACCACCGAACAATGCTTGGATGCCAGTTGTAGAGCCCAATGTACGGACCTTGGAACTTAGCCCTGATAGGAAGCTAAAAGGTCAGCCGTTTTCATACCAAGTATACTTGCACTAGTAGTAAACAATTGTGGAAACACGAATGAAGCTCTGAGTGTACCGACAGACATTGTCATCTGGCAACATTCGCGCTATGATTTGCGCTTCTGAAAACGGGTTGTTCTCCCACTCGGCAGTTCCTGAGAAATTGTAATACCTGGCAATCCAAGGTCCATTCGCTTTCGCCCCACAAGCATGGCAGACCTCCAAACCTTGCCACCTCGCACGGAATTGAAATGTCTTCCGATGCCAAGCCCAGTCTCCACGTAGTTCTGTCACAGTAAATGTTTCAGATCCAGGGCACAGCTTTTGCCCAGCAAACTTTGATAGGTTCTCAGAAAGAGGACCATGTGGCATCCACGTCGGGTGGTACCCTTCATAGGCAGCGTTGCACGACCACACAATTTTGCGTAGCACGCAGTTTAATGTCAGCTGTCCAAACAAAATGCGCTCAGGGATACAAAACATGAGAAACCGGCTTGATCGGCAAGATCTAGGCCGCCATAGGGGGAAGCTTAAGGACAAGCTCGCGATGGACTCAGATCCCACTTTCAAATGAATCGTCACGCCATCACCGTACAAGCCAATTGGAATGCAAGTGTCTCCAGCTTTACTCCACAGCGCCCAAGGTTCTTGATTTTCTCGAGATGTTTTCCAAAAATGTTTGACAGCGCTTTTGGGAATGTTGAAGGAGGTCGATCTATAAAGGAAGCTGATGATTGAGTGTGGGTACATGATAGGCCAGGATTCAATACGGTAGAACGGGTCTGTGCTCTTGGTCCTCTCAACCTTGACAGGGATGTCAATGTACTCCATCCTGCAATCCTTGCAGTGGGGATAGAATTGGTTAAATAAATGATATGGTGTGACTGACGCAGCTAGACTTGCAACTTGAGTAGCCATCAAGTCAGTTTTCATATACATTTAATAGTCAAGGTTCGACGCCATTGTCAAGAAGACGCCAAAAATCTCGAGCATTGTTCTTTTCGGAGATCAGGTTCCCTAGCCTTGCTGTAAGAGGATGAAGTCGGTGGGCAGGACCACAGTCCTTGGAATAATGCATTATAATTTATATACTCGTCCCCATTTCGCACACAGATTGGTCGATTCGATGTGTATCTCTTACTTCATTTCTGAAGTCTTCATGGCAATGCCAAGGAGCTTGGACGTGGGCCTTGATGTTCTTCATCGCTTTGCGTACAGAGCCGCCCTCAGGACAATTTTGGGAGGAACTCTCAACAAAAAAAGATGCGTGCATGCATGCAAGTCGATGCACACCGAACATGATGGAGAGCCGAGTGTCTCCACTGCTGACCTCATCAATGGCATTGATGAGCACACGGGATGTTCTGGCATGATCATGGCCTGAAATTTGCGCACGCTGATATACATGATCTTGTTGCTTCTTAATTTGTTGAGCTCAGATTTGCATGTGCAGTTCGATCAACTTTTGATCATAAGCAAGACACGAAGTAAACAACTGAAGCGGATCTCGATACATGTTTTTCCCCAGAGTGAATAACAGAGCTTGGTATGAAGCCGGGGTGGGCGTGAGTCCACACACACCTCTAAGGCTGCCATCTCGCACTCAAAAGGCTGTGTGTATTCACACAACCAAGCATCAAGACTATACCCCAAGAACAGCAGTGTGTGAGGCTTTGAACTGCGATATTAAAACAACTTTCTGAGGTTTCCTGCGATATCACCTGCAAAGTGGACATCAAACCTGTTATAGCGCTATGTCCGTGAGAGCTCCCACATTCCCGCTGCATCCCAACAAAATTACAATCTACTTCTTCAATAAATTATTTGAAGTCAGAAACTTGTCGTAGTCAGCCAGCATGGTCTTCGTAGTTGCGGTACATGCCTCCAGTGTGTCCTGCTAGGCATGGTAAACAGAGTTGATTTGTTTTGCTTGCAGGAAGATGCTAGCAAAAAACTTCATTGTCTACATCAACATCCACACGTGCTATACATGCACATGCTCCTCCATGCAATCGTACTTCTTCTGAAGCACATCCCGCTGTTTGCACATGCGGCTCTTCCAATCCCGGATCTCAGGAATGAGTGCCTTTTGCAAGTTCGCGGACCTGGGATGTGGAGGCTTGCTGATGAGATGGAGTGCTGAGTTTTGGAGGTTATATGAGATTGTGTGATGTAGCATATGTTTCAATAATCTAGTGAGCAAATATGATCAGTGGTTTGTTGCTATGTTTTACCTCTTCAAATTAATGAGAAAGAAAAACAAACCGATGGAGCTGGCTGAGGTCAAAGCATCTTGTTAATCAAATCCTCCTTTGTGGAGGTGCCCTGGATCTTGTTGGTGATCTGGTTCAGAACCTGTGAAGGCTGAAAATCTAACACCACCCCCTTTAGAGGAAACAACCCACCTGTTTCGATTTGCTCAAACGCTCGCGTTCATCCTTCTTTCTTTTCTGTTCCGCTTCCTTTTCCTGCTTCTTCTTGTCTGCCTCCACCCTCTTAAGCATCTGGGCCTCGGTTTCTTTCCTAGGTTTCTTATTTTTCTTGCCGTGTTTCTTCTTTCCGTGTTTCTTGCTCTTCTTCTTGGCATTCTTTTTGCTCTTCTTACCTCCTTTCCTCCGTTTCTTCTTGTCCTACAGGCAACTTTTGTGTTTTACTGGTTCTGGATTGAAGATTCTAGCTGGTACATGTGGTTTGCAATGCGATTGTTCAAGTATATACGGCACAGTTAAGCTACAACTGCACAGGAAAGCAAACGGTCCTTGGAACTATCACTGCTGCCGCTGCTGCTGCTGCTGGACTTGCAGGAGGTCTCGGAGCTGTCATCGCTGATCTCGATATCACTTGAGTCGGAATCGGTGCTGCTGTCACCGGACGATGAATCCATGCGTTTTTTCTTTGACTTCTTGTCTGGTTTTGATGACTTCTTGCTTTTGCCACGCTTGCTTTTCTTTCTATCCGTTTCACTCAACTCTCCGTCTCCCTCGGCTGCTTTAAAAAGCTGCGACATGATGGTGTCCTCAGCCTCTTCCTCCGCCTCGCTGTCCCAGACCAAGAACAAACGGAGATCCTGTACGCGAATACCAAAAATTGTTTGAGCGGCTGATATAAAACACTATTAAAGCAATTAATAAGCCACCAAAAAGACCAGGCCTCACACTCCGGGCAGTCCCAATGCTGCTTTGTTTGCTCGGCCTTCGTGGTCTCGTCCTTCAACTTTGAATCACATATAAGGTTGGCCACCTCCATTGATTGATACTTTTGCGCTATTTGCGCGCGAGTCAGCCACTTTCGACATCCTCGTCGTGAAGACCGGTTCTCACTCTTTAGACTAATGAAGAACGTTGAACGCTCCCATTGACCGGCGCAAGACTCGTACTGTTCTTGGAGAACAGCCAGTTTCTGAGAGCCTGGGCAGTGACGGGGTATTGCATTTTTCTCATAAAATACTATCACCGTTTTCCATGCATATCATTGCGCATATCCTTCAACTAGTCTAGCGCATGAGTATACTAGTGCGTGCATTCGTATCGCTTGAAAACTTCAACAGAACCAAGTCAGCAAAGAGCTCATGAACTGCGCCATGCTGCAATACTTTGCTGCTGCCCCAACTCTCCTTATCTCCACCGGCGTTCTCTTACCTTAATCAACTAAACACAATTTGATGTGCTGTTTTAAATGTGTGCATGTTGCCAACGCTGGGGGCCCAACTCTGTAGCGATCTTGAAAACCGCATGAAGCGGGCGTGTGCTGCCTTTTGTTCAGGAGTGCGGCTCTTGGGGGTGTCCTTCGTTGAATCTGCTGCTGTTGCTGCTGTCTTTTCTGCTGCAGGTGCCTCAGGTGCCGGTGGTGCATCTGTTTGTTTTTTTGCCTTTTCTGGTGCAGGTGCCGGTGGTGCATCTGGCTTTGCAGGCTTTGCACGTGTGCTCTTTTTTGCTGTCTGGTCTGGGGGTGGTGTGTTCTCAGATGGCAACGAAGCTGTGGTTGCTGATTTCCTCAAAGCCTGGCAAACCTCCGCCTTCACCTTGCTTTTTGCTTTGGCTGGTGTGGTTGTTTCTGCCTTTACTGTCTTTGCAGGAGTCGGTTCCGCAGGCTGCTTGCCCCTTACCCTCGCTGCTGGTGCATCGCTCGGTGTCGTTGCTTTCTTGGGTGAAGTCTTTCCAAGCTTAGCCTTGCTCTTTGCTTTTGCCTTCGCCTTTGCACGCACGGATGACTTGGCAGTGGGCTTGCTCTTTTTGTCCTCGGGTGTCTCTAGGGCATTAAGGTCTTGAGTTCTAGCTGGCCTCAGCCTTTTAAACTTTCTCGAGGCTGCAGAGGCTGCATCACCTTTGGCTGCTTGATCAGGCTTGGTCTTTGTAGCTGACTTTGGCGAGATTGTAGTGTTCCTCCTACGGATGCGCTCAGCTGGTGTCTTGGGTGTCTCTTCTGCTGCATTTGGTAGTCCCTTGAGTTTTGACTTGGCTATTGCCAATGCTTCTGCGTCTGTGGCTGGTATTGTCGTTGCTTGGCTGTCTGCTCCTACGGTGTCAAAAGAAGCAAGGGCCAATCCGCAAACAACATTTTCAAAGTACCTATGACATGATTTCATAAGCAAAGCAAAGCACACGTTGGCACATGCATGTTTGTCCTCCTTCCTCAGCCTTGGGTGATTTGGCTTCTCCAACCTTTTCTTTAGCCCTGTTCCAGATTGTGCATTGTTGAGCAAACATCTACAAGCGCATACACGTGGAAACATGGCACATACATGCGCCCGTGCTCACAAAGCACCCTGCCTCAAACATCTTTCCTTTGCCTTCTCTAACAATTGCTTTACCCTCTTGGAACTATCGGAAAGAACCACCATTCCAGAAACTCCAGCCGCACTACTGCCTACACTCCTTGGTGTCCAAAATGGACTTGGTTTGAGCACCAAATCCCAAATGTGTTAGAAAAAATGATTTGCTGTTGTTTTTTGTTCTAGTGTGCAGAACTGGTAAAAACGAGCGTTTTTTGGAAAAAGACGTTCACGCCATTTCACGGAAAACAAAAGTCGTTCACGCAGTTTCACGCTACTTTCACGCTACTTTCACGCACCAAAATTCTGAAAAAATATGTTTTATTCTCAGAAGCAGTCAAACATACGAGGGGCATTTAGAAACGCCCTTTCATTCAAAGAAACGGCACGATCAGGTGCGCGCAAGTAATTACTAATATTAATTACTAATTGACAAACATGAGACAAGTGGCCGGTACTTAGAAGCACCATATGCCCTACTCTGTACATGAGGCTCCCTCTCTCTCTCTCTCTTGAAGCTGGACTAATGACTAGTCCAAGCCCTCAAGGAAAGATGGAACAAATCGTCCTGCATTCATTTCATCCTTTAAGAACGTTTGGACACTGGCCAGTCTGGCGTGACGCCAGCGAAACGGTGCAGCCTCAATATGCATACACATGAATGCATATTTTAAAGCAACCTTGAAAGAATGCTTTGCTAGACTATTAATGGTTGAGTCTCAAACAGCCAGCTTGGAGGT
Source organism: Durusdinium trenchii (assembly GCA_963970005.1). Lineage (NCBI taxonomy): Eukaryota > Dinophyceae > Suessiales > Symbiodiniaceae > Durusdinium > Durusdinium trenchii. Next base: position 324,158 of record CAXAMN010027850.1, read on the forward strand.
GGATGGAGCGACAGGATCTTGATTGAGAGTGGCAGGAGCCTCAAAAGGGACGGTTGAATATATGGAGTAGCGGAAGGGCCCAACTGAGTAGAACTAGTTTTGCACCCAATGACTGCCAGTTCAAATGCTGGCAGGTAACACTTCTCAAATCAGAGTGGGATCGCAAGATTTGCTCACAGAACTTACGAGGGTAAGCAGCCGAGCTCTTCATCCACCTAGATCCTGTCCTTATTTTTCGAGGCTTCCAAAACACTAGTTACAGGAAAGATATACTGCTGTGAGTTTCAAGTGTTGGGAGTGATAAAAACTAAGACTCGATCACTGAGACCTTCTTCGATTTCTTGCAGATTTTTTTTAATCACCATTTGGTACTCCTTACGCTTCTTGTTCCTCTCAAGCCTTTGACGGTTCTGGGATGAGAGCTTCTTCTTCAACTTCTTGATCCACGGCCTCAGGCGTGAGAGGGCACAAAGTCCTTTCAGGGCATCACAAAGAAGATGCTGGGCTACAGGCGTGACACCGAAGCACATGCTGGGTTTCAGGGTTTTGGCACCCCAAGCGCCCATGGAACTTAGAAGCACCAGAGATGACAGTGATGGCATGTACACCAGGGGTTTGAAGATAATGGGGGAAATGACTGGTGAGGACAAAAGGGTTCGAAGGATCTTGATCTTCCACCGTTGCAATGTCATTTGGTCATATCGGGGCCCTGGCAACCGCTGGAAGTACCAGAGCTGAGGGTTGATTTGGTTGATGATCTTCTCCACAAAGCGCCAGTACGGAAAATGTGGCATCACTGACCCACTCGGCTGTTCAGTGGCAAAATAGCAGCATCTGGCAAAAGCCACCAAGCAAAGCAAAATGTATCGAGTAGTAATCCTCAGTTTTACAATAGCAACAAAAAATTATACATAATGCATGATATAATGCAAATGTTGGTTGTTGGAATGTTCTTTGGATCTAGGCTCTCATTGGCTTGACGGACGTAATCTCTTTGGCTAGAACCCAGAGGGTTCTCTGCAGAGCGGCGCGATGTCGCTCTGTTTACCCAGCAAAAGCTTCCACATGGGGGGCCTCCAAAAAGGAGGCCCCCCTTCTCCAGTCTGAGCACCGTTTGCAGGTACTTGAGGAATCCTCCCCTGCAAGGGCGCCCAAGGAAGAGCGTGGACAGAGGGTGTAAGAAAAAGTCAACTGAGATCGGAGCACACTGGTTATGTCATGGCTGTAAGATGTCGAGGGTACCCCTGAGATGTCATCCATAAGAAATCTGTGTCGACCTACCCTTTCCACTCCCTGAGATTGGAACACACGAGCGCCATCATCTCCTCAAAGCTGGCTGGCTAACGCAGCGTGGTAAGGGTTCAATATATATTATATACCGTGGCTTTGACCGACCGTTGAAGTAAGTGTCAAGATCAAGCTTGGGATCGCACTGAACGTACGACTCAGCTGGCTCTCTCCGCTGAAGCAATCAACCAATGCAAGGTCCTTGGCAACCACCAGTTTACATGTTTTATGCTAGGATCTTCTGGATGATCGCACTTTGCCTTTTATGTTTTCTTTCTGCACTAGCCATATATACATTTACAGCTACCAGTATACTACACACGCATGTCTTCGAAGGTGGCCATAAGCATCCTTCTGGCCACCGCGAAACATGTGTACATGACATGTGTATACCTGAGCCTTTCGAACCGTTTAGTCAATCTTGGAAGCAGGCCCGCTCGGATTGTGCAGGCAGACTCGCTTGCTCTAAGTAGGTCACGCAATGAAACCTGAGAGGATCCAGATCCCCCAAACCATTTTACAATAATAGTCAAGAAAGCGAATGGCGTATGCACGTTTGTGTCTCATGGATATATTCAGGAGAAGCAACAGTATCAAAGGAATTCCGAAGCATTCTAGCATTCGGAAGCTCTTTGGACTCAAGGCCAAAGAAGATCGTGGTCTACTCGGGGATCCGGCCATGGAGTGCAGGGCCCAGCGGACTTGTCGAGTCAGGCTTTCAGCAAGGTAAGCTTGAAGACACACGCAAGAATGGTTTGACGCTACTCACTCGGCATGGCATGCTCATTTGCACAGCTGAAGTAAATGAAGTCATGTCCAAAGATCCTAGCCTTTTCTCATATCTTTCGAAAGCTTTCATGTCCAGGCCAAATTGCATGGCCATGTTAAGAAGTCCCAAACATGCAGCTTCGCCACCAAATAGAAAGACGTTGGACTCAAACACAATGACCCTTCAAGAAGATTTGATTTACTCACATAAAATGCAAGTGCATACACTGAGCAAAGCTCGCAACCCCCGGTCAAAACCGCAGTGGTGTCTAAGGCCTGACGAAGGCCGACACTGCTCCCAGAACCTATTAAAATAAAGATTCACCCCTGTTCAGATTCAAGGTCGACCCAGCCAGCCACGCATTTCGCCAGCTGCCACCTGAAAGGAATGTATACTATTCTGGATTCGTGAGCTAGCTAGTTTGATACGAGATAGTCAGAGACTGGGTCACCACGCGCGTCAGCAACACCTCCGAATTTTTGCCACGCCACACTGACTCCTTGCTTCTTGTTGACCTGGACGCTTGTTGAAGAGCCTTTGCAAATTTGGGTTTGGATTCTTTAACAGAAATTTGAGGACCCAACTGTGAGGTTTGTTTCCCAATAGCGGTTAATGCCTTCAATCCGTTCCACGGGCACTGGAGAGATATAGAATGCACCCTTGTTGGAGCGGGCTTGCACAAGCCTCGCATGAAAGATTTCTGAAACATGCTCAACTTCCATGCATATGTCCAGAACAGACTTGGGCCCCTACAAAACTCCAATGTTCGAAAGGTTTCCATGCTTCGGAAAGTTGCAGCTGGAAGGCGGTGACACGGTGAATGACCTTGACAGTGTTGATCGAATGTTTGTGCACGAATATGTGAGGTGCATTATTTAGTGCACAGGCACGTGAGGCACATGCATGCTCTGCACTAGAATTAGCTAGCTGGTGATATGTCTCGTCTCTTAAACGGTGCGACTGTGTGAGAAATTTCCCAAGGCCAAAGCTTTTGGCCTTCAAAGTTGTCTGGCACAACGAGGCTCGGATCATGCTCGGCCACATGTCGAATGCGCTCAAGGTTGTTCTCCTAAATGGAGACTGAATGAACTGTGGTTTGAATGTGTGTTGCATAATACCGCATAAACAAAAGAAACCAATTTGTACTAACAGCAATGCACACGGGGATCCTTGGATGCCTCTTCAGCTTCAGCATTTGGTGGTTCTTCTGTTTTGATACGTTCAACGATTACTGGCGCTGCAGATTGAGATTTACGCTTTCGCCTTTTCTTGCCAGACTCGTTAGTGTACTCAGCCGGCTCTGCGGGGGCTGCAGGGGCCATTTCCTCTTGGAAATCCTGCTTTGACTGACCCGCTTTCAGATTTTTGCTCGAGTGTTTTCTCTTCAAAATGCTTCTTTTGCGGGACATCCGTTGTCGAGGGCTCGTGGCATCATCTGCAGGTGTTTCCGGTGCGACTTTGGGTTGAGCTTGCTGCTCTTCCCTGGGATTGCTCTCAGTGCTGCTTTTTCCACGTCCCTTACCCTTACCCTTACCCCTTCCTTTGCCCCTTCCTCTTCCCCTGCCCCTCCCGCGTGCTTTCGCTTTGGATTCTTCATACTCCTCTCGCTCCGCTTGGCGGAGGTAGACCTTATCAGGATCTTCACCCTCTTCCACCTCCTCCTGAACGACCTTGCGAAGTGTTTTCTGCGCCTGCTCAGCCAAGGCAAAACAACATGCTACAATGCGAGTACTAGTACTGCAACACAAGTGTGGCAAAGAGGAGAAGAACAACCATATAGGGCTGGGCCTGCCTTCAACAAATCTTTTGTGCTGGTATTGTTGTCCCCCTTCTCAAGCTGCTGCTCTAGACTTACAACAGCACTTTCCATCACTGTGGTCAAGGCAGCAGGGATTGGTGGCAATTGTGTCAACGGAATTCTTTCCTGGCATCACTACCCGGGAGAAGGCAAACTCGATGTCAATTAAACTACACGATCATCGATCATGATTCATAAACAGGATGGCGTGACCTTTCCGGAACCTTTCTGTGGGTCCCTCTCGTCCTCTGAATCCATGATTTCCTCTACTGCTTTGGATTTGTCTTTAGATGATCCAGGCTGAGGGGAGTTAGAGCCCTCACCATCGGACTGGGTGGGCTGGAGCTGCTCGTCATCTTCACCATTCGGGCTGCTACTCTCAAGAACGTCAGCTTGATGTAAATTGACATTCACTGCAATGTCGACGTCATCTTCTTCATCATCTACCGTTTCATCACATGTTGGGATTTCTTCTTCCGCTTCATCTTCCAAGTCCTTCTCACACCCAGCAGCTTCTGAGGGCTCAGCAGCATCAAACGGTGCCTGACTGTCGTCCATCAGCTGGGTGTCCATGACCTGGGTGTCCATCACCTGGGTCTCCATGTTGTCGATGCTCTTGGCAGCCTCGCGGTTGTCGATGCTCACGGACAGGAAACCCAAACCCTAATTGGGGCCTTGTTGAACTTCTCATCGAGAGACTTTCCACGCCCACGAGTTGGTTTTTTCTTGCCATTGGGCAAGAGCATGTCAGCTTCCTAGAAAGATTGTGCATCCCATGGCACACTTTGTTTGACGCCTTTGCGAATGAGTTTGCTCGTCAGTCCTGAAGAGCATTCCGGATCACCTCTTTGATCGCGTTCATTTCGTCATGGCTTTTCCTGCCAGCACCCATGCGTAGTATACCTCCCCCGTTTTCTTGTTAATAATTCCTAGACCCAAACAGTTATCAATCCTGCTTTGAGTACAATCATGACAGAAGACTTGAATATATTAAGGTGTTGTTTTTTTCAAATCAACGTTCCTGTCAAGAACCTACCTGGCAGTCCACAGTGATAAGATGACATTTGGCGCCTTGTTCCACGATTTCTCTGGAATCGACTCATGCAGTACCCTGCCAGGGCCCGATGCAAATCGCCTTCAATCTCGCACCAAGCCTTGGACAAAGAAGGCGTGCAGATGTGGGTCCCAAGATCGGGTGAGAATAGTGGGCTCCAGGTTTCTGGCTGCAAGTTGGTATGTTTCTTCGAACCGGTTGAGCTTGAACGTTTGATTGGCCCAATGAAGGGCTTCCTGCAAAGGATCGATCATGATTGATCTATCCAAAACAGTTTAAATGTTCAATCAACATATTTTCTGAAGAGATGTTAACTCCAGCCTGAACTTCAATTGATTTGGGTGGATTGGCGGCGAAGAGGGCGAGCCACTGGATGGCAAAGTCGGCATTTGCTTCAGCCTACGCATGCACTAGTCACCACAAGTGAAGTTTGTTCTAACAGGGGGTGTGCCTCTTTTTCTCCAATGATGTTCGAGTCCAGAATCAAGAACTTGAACTTGGGAACCTCTCACACGTACATGTGCAGATCTGAATCTGAAGGGAAGGACTAACTTGAATATAACTGCTACTGCTATAAGCTTCCCACCTTCTTGCGTTCGCTATCAGGGATTTTCAAGCGCTGGCGTAAAAGGGCACGTCTGTCCTTGATGTAGTCGGGCTGCTTCAACATGTCTCCATAAAGCTCCTATCCACTGCCAAAGTTGGTGGGCCAACCGGGATTTGCACATCTATTTTATAATATTTTATAGGTATCATGTCGGTGTTCTTTCTCTTGCAAGCTCCAAGAATCACCAGCCCCCAGTCCCTCCTTAAGAAGCTCGACCCTCACAGGATCCGCGCGAGCTGATGATGGCGACATTTGTACAGCTGCGCTTCTTTGACCAAACAAGCAAGTACAATGGGAAATAACGCCTAGCATGTGTGGTGACTTAAATTGCAGAAATCCTTTGGTGGACACTGATGCTCAGCCCTGAGCAAGAAAGACATCGGAATGAAGCTCTGGGGTGTGATTGAAACAAAAGCACAAACTGGTCAAAGAAGCAAAGAGCTAGCAGCATAGCTTAGCTTATCTTCCCTTGCAAGTGCCTCGTTGGGCTGGACAGCACTCTGTGTCAATGGCATTATCGTCGCTCTCCAAAAAATCCGTCGCACCTCATCGAAGGCAAACAGGTGGATATTGGTGGATGTTTTTTGGTGTTCTTCAGTGCCAGACTTTTGTTCAAAGATCTCTTCATCTGCAGCTGGCATCAAGGCCTCATACAATTAATTGTTCACAGTGTTGTTTCACTTATGCTGGCGCGCTCCTTTAAGCTACAGACACAGAAAGCACCACTGCGTTCGCTTCGGACCATTGCACCGGACGGGCGAAAGACCACAGTCCAAGAGAAAAACATTTAAACATTCTAGAAATTGTTGTTGCAAGTGTTCCTACTTGCAAATTGCATTTTCCTGGTAGCACACAACATGTTTTGCTTGAATATGGTAAAGCAAAGGCGATTCAATGTTGAGAATGCCTGGTGCAAGTGATCTTGACAAAAGCCGCATCAATCAGAGCAGACAGGAAGACAAGAAAAAGACGTTCGCTGCATTTAAAGGCGGTTTGTCAAAGGCTTTTAAAAGAAAGGCCGAGGAAGGCTAGGGTGTGGGTCCTTGGGTGATCCCAAAACTCCAACGGTGTCCACCGATCCGGGATCCACCAGTCCTCGTTCCTCACACTTTCGTGGCCTTCGAGGGTCTCCCAGAGCAGCAAAGCGCGCTGCCAGTGCTCTGAAGAGATGCAGGCAGTCAGGGCCGACAAGTAACCTGCGCGCACCAGTGCAAAAAAGCTGGTGAGATGGTAAACAGGAATGGAAACACACAAAACAAGTTTCTATAGAAGATGTCTTCCTTGAGCAAGGGTGGCCTCTCAGTTTCTATGCTATTATATATGAGAAGGTAGAGTCAAACCTACCGAAAATCCCTGGGCATCACTGGGGCCCAACACCTATACTTTCCTGTGTAGTGTCATTTGACCTCCTTGTAGGACAAGAGAATGGTGGGACCAGGATAGAACCCAAAACAGCAACAAATCACCACGAAACTATATAACGGTCACCTCTAGGTGCTTCCAGCAGTTCATGGATCTTGCCAATTCTTGCCATCTGGAAGTACAAAGCATATATGTTTTTATCTTCTGGAAGTCAAATTCATGTTCCTTGCCATCTGTACATGATATCAAACACGCGTCATAATGATGTTTTCCACAGTGATTGGGTGCTTAGACCTACCCCGAACCGACTCCAAAACCGTTCCTGGACTCTGTCGAAAGCCCACGGTTCGACAGAACGTCGTTTCGCTCCGTGTCGTTCGTTACTCGACACCCAGCGACTGAAGTCGCTCCGCGGAAGGAGTTGCCTCGGACACGATAGCTTTCGTTGTGGGGTGGGGTTTTCTGGTGTGCTTTCGTTTGAGGTAGCCAAAACAGAATTCAAGTATTGTCAGGTTGTAATAGAGGGATGATGACAAGCTGACTGTGTTGATGACTCATGTACGTGCATGTGCCCCTTGCGGGTGCTGATGAAGGTGGTTACGCGGACAATGGAGCGGTGGGGCATTTCTTCTACCGATTCTACCCATGGAAGGGTTTGGATGAACTATCATTGTTTGCATGCACCAGCACTTACTGTATAATCACTTGTAGACGTTTCTCGCAATCATGGAAACAAAGCATGTACGTATAGTTTTCATACATAATCTGTCAGGATGAGATTATACAGCAAGTATAACATCTCAGCCTACATATAGTTTACAAAGCAAGTACGTATAGTTTGATAACTCGCATGTCAAATTTGCCAGGATGCTTGTCCATCTCCGTCAACAAAGACAGCACCTCGGAGCGGCGTTGGCAGCGAGCTGAAAGCGAGCTGAAAGAGCAGCTCTCAGTGGCTACATGAAGTCACCTTCGAGCTGGCTGTGCTTAGGCTGAGATTTTTGGGCTTGATAATTTCTGTCAGCCTATCAGATGGCCTATCTGCAGTATGAATTGAACAGTTTTTTTGTGTTTTTTGCTCGGCTCGCTCTCTTCCGAGTCAAACTGCAAATCGAACAAGCCCACACACAGAAACAAGTCTCATACAACATCTATTTCTAGAACCTCAAAGAACCTCAAAGAACGAATGGACCCATTTTGAACAAAAAAACAATCACCCCAAGGGGTCGTGATGTTTCTTGAACACCTGCCATATCTCCGACCGCCGGTGAACGCGACGCCTCGCAGACCGCCGCACTCACACGATGCAGGGCACCTGACGCCACTGATGTCCCAGCTGCGCGGCTTCACAGGCGACGTCCCAGCTGATGGCATCCAGGTTGGGCATCTGCTGGAAGAGGTGCAGGGCCTCACAGAGTCGACCGGATCTTCGAAACGTCGTTGTTCTCGCGATTGGCGACAATCGAAAACGGGGATCGAACAAAGAAGGTCTGGAAAGCTGAAGTGAAATGATTCAATGCCTGATCAAATGCAACCTTTTTTGATCAGATTCGCAGCCTGATGGCTGCAGGAAAGTGAGACATCCCGACATCAAATCGTCGCGGGAGAGTTCTGCGACAGTTCCTTCACAACGCTGGAGTTGGGAGACATACATATGTTTCTTCAATGCTTCTCCATCTCTTTTCTTTCCATGGGTAGTGGTGAAGAAAGGCCGCGGTGAAGGGCGATGTCTATAGCTTTGGGAGATCTGAGTGACCAAAAGGGTCCAAGTATACTTCTGTGTCACCCATGTTGGCTTGCCAATTCCTCTAGCGGGGAGAAGTTCATTACAGCGGACGTGCCATCTAAGATCTAAGCAACTCATTACACCCAACCCCCAAGAGGGAGTCCATGGGCTGAACTGGCCTCCAACCAAGACAGCATGATACTGATCAGTGGTCGATCTGTCCCTCAAGTCGATGTAGCCGCTCTTGGCTTCTCCTCCTTCCGCGCCTCCTCCCATAAGTGGCTCTTGCTGAGAGCTGTCAAGGCCGCATTGTAGCTCGTGGTGTCCGGGAAAAGCTTCCATTCTCGGGCCTCGAAGAAAGCAAAGCCACCGGTTTCAGTACACGTCAAGTGGATGTGAAACTAATTGTTCACGTGTAACATGGTGTTAACAAGCTGATTGTGATGTGTAACAAACGATATAATCGTATTGTTCAATCTGATTTGTTCTTCTTCCCATCTTTGTGTTTACCACCTGCAAGAAGCGGTGTGAGCCTTCACAACAGCATGTTGCAGTGGATTTGGGACTACCACCCATCCAACTGTGGCTGTGATCCAACGAGTTGACTACATGGACGGCCTGCACACTGCAACCTTCGTGGACTGTGGACTCGCAGTCTGAACCCGTTTGGAGTTGAGGTGTGAGGGGCTGAGTGAAGCCTGGTGAGTTCGAGCGGCGTGTCCATCAGTGACCATCTCCTTCGACTTCATCAACCCTTCCCCGGATCCATGATCAATTCACTCCTCAGTCCCCCAACACCTTCCTGGCCTCCTGCAACAAATGGAGCGCCTGAGCCCACCCTCGTCCCTTCTCACAGGCGCTGATGGAGGCACCCAACAAAATGCCGTCCGGCTGCAATCCTGGCGAACGCGAAGGTGGTCAAGCTCCGCCCAGCCACGTCAGAGGGGAAAAGCTTGGTGTTTGGGGTTTGGGGCGAGGCTGTTGTGATGTTCATCCTTTTGAGCAACTCCAAGGATGCTTTTAGGACCTCGTGTGGAATGAATGAGCTGTGCCATAGTCACATGAAACAATTGGGCACCCTTCTTGGGTTACACTGTGCTTGTACATGTTCAAGTGGTGCACCAGTTGCTGGTAGTGCCACCTACATACTCTAGCGCAACTTGCATCCTTTCTTTTCCTTGTCAGTCTTAACATTACAAACACTCCCTGTTCTCTCTCTCTCTCTCTAAGCACTCCTTGCCCTTGAGCATCACCAAGAAGATGCAAAGCACGCCTGAGGTTCAGGATAGCTTCACGAAATGGCCCTTGAGCTTCACTGAGTGCCCCCAACGACGACCCCGCCGAACGCGCCTGTTGTGGTGTTTCGCGGTCCAGCTGTGCGGTCCAGTCCGGCGTCGCGCGGGCGCCACTGTAAGCGACATGGTCAAGCGATGTGCAAGACATGGTGTTTGCATCTCCCATGGTGTTTGCCTTGGAAGACCTAACTGAAACTGGAATTGAAAGAGATGAGTGCGCGCCCAAAAGAACACGGATTTCATCAAATAATCTATCCCCATCAACCCTATGAGGCAAAAGTAATGCAAGAATAGCATTCCAAAACCAGCCCTGCCATGAAGCAACTTCAATGCACCCGTTGCAAGTTTCCTGTGTCGGGTCACGGCCACTGCTGCCCACGTTCGCAGGCAGAGATGCAGCTACTGTAGGTCACCAGGTTCGGGGAGAACCTGATGTGCTCAAAGAGTTGTAGTTCCAATCCAATCTCTTTGACTGGTCGGTTATCAGTGGTGACACATGTGTTTCACATGAAAGGAAGCATGTGTCAGGACAACATGACTTTGCCGTGTCAGGATTGTCAGGTGTTGAATCGTGTCCCTCAGTATCAAGTTCTCAGTGGTTATCTTTAAAGAATCTCTTGAGGTCTCGGGCCCCTGTAGACCAGAGGCACCTGCAAGGGTCTGAGCAGGGAATTGGTCATACAGGATCTGCATGGCAGGTGCGTGAAGTCAGCAAGTTGAAGCGTTCTGACAGTCTCCCACCCTTGGCGGCAACGATCTATTCTTCGCTGCAGTTCAAGTTGAAGTACCATCCCCGACCCGACCCAGTGGTCATGGGTGGGTTGTGCCATAAGCCAGCAGCAGAGGTGAGTGGTGTTCTACATACTCCCTGTTTGGACGCAAGCAAGGGACGGCACATAAACTGAGAGCAAACCCAAGATGGGCTTATCAAATCCCACTGCATCCATTCGAATGTGGATGTGGCTGTTAAGGCACCTTTTCGGCTCCAGCTGCGCCAAAAGAGCCAATGCCAAAGTCCATGCAAAAGCCTTGCCACAGCTGCTGATCACCTCAGCTTGCCACGCTGAAAGATCTCATGTGCCATTGATCTCATCTGATCCCGTGAGTCAAGCAGGTGGAGTGTGGCGAACCCACTGGAATCTGTCGTGGTCGCTACGGTACACCAAGTGGTCGCTGTCCGGGTCGCTCCCTCTCTCTCTCTCTCTCTATAGACGTCCAACGATGGGCTGTGTTCCAACCAAAGGGCTGTGTTCAAGGCCACCAGATCCAATTCCATCCCTTGTCTTTCTGCATCAGCGCAAAGCTGCAAAGCCTGGCCACTGGATGGAACCAGGCTTGGCAGCCATGCCAAACCCACCCAAACCAAGCGTGGCGAATCATGCAGTCACAAATCTGTCTCAGCACAAGCAGTTGGTTGAAAGTTGAACTCGGGGTTAGTTACTTCTTACTTGTGGTTAGTTGAAGGTTTTAAAGCCTTTTGAAGGTTGAACTCGGGGTTAGTTGTTTCTTTTGCTTGTTTGGGTGTTCATGTGTCGTCCAGTTCTTTCTGCGTGCAGGTGTTTGACGAACCCAACTAGGTCAGGAGCGCTTGACTGTTCTTGGCGAGTACAGTTCGAAAAGACCATCGGCCAAAACTTGTCCAGTCTTGGTTGAAACTTTGAGGCTCAACATAAGCGACCAAAAGAAAGGGCTTTCCGCGGCGAAAACATGACCCAATTTTGCTGGGCAAGTGTGTTCATATGAGCCATCCTTGGATGTCTTGAGACATTAGGTTGGAGGGCCATCTCTACTAGGGTGGAGGCCATCGCTACTAGGAACAAGAAGCTACTAGTAACAAAAGGATAGTCCCCACTTCTACACCAAACATCTCAGTGCGCCTCCAACCAGCGGGAGGCCTTCTCGCAGGCGCTCAGCAAGCTGCTGATGGCGATCAAATCCAGTTCAATCGAGCCTGACGTGTTGTGCTTGCGCGCGGTGGCAGATCACTGATGCAACCGTACAGGCGCTTTCCCTTCCCCATCACGCGCCATGATGGGGCCCCACATGCGGGAGAGCTACAGGGGGTTGACACGCGGCAGTTTGGATTCAGTGAAGTCCATCCTTAAGGGTCCTGAAGGATACCCAGACACTCCATGAGACTGCCATATATGTCTACATTGACCCCCCAAACCAGCCCTGGCCTGATCGGCAGTCCTATGGCAGTCCCATGGGTCGTGTCTGGGAAACATATAGAAAGGCCCAGATAAAACTCTAACATCAACATACAAAACTCAGTTTTCTAAACTCCTGAAGTAGGGGTGAGGTTCTTTCATACCCTATACAGTACATGTCATACATACGCCTCAACCATGGGTTTCTCCAGTGTTCCCCACCTGCACTCGGCTCAAACATGAGCAGCATCGCCGTCTCCCAGGTCGTTGCAGCAGCACACGCACCTCGAGCGCACGGTAGCGGACATGTCCGTCTGAGCCAGTCCAAGAGCCCCTTCTGGCTAAAAGTGTGTTTGTTGATGCTTTTGTGTGTGAATTCTTGGCAGTTCAATATGTCTCAAGTCAGAACAAGTGAGGTTGTGCAAAAACCCCTCTGCGTTTCCCAATACCACTTTTGACGTCATCGTTTTACAGGGGATTGAGGATGCTTCTAGAAAAACGGACATGCAAATACTAATTTCATATATATATATACATGGGGGTTTGCAAGTGTTGCCACTGATATGTTTCAACGATGGTGGCCCGTGGTTTCCTTTCTTCAACGCTATCTTCTGTGCCTCCAGGTAGAAACAACATGCAGCCTTCAGGAAACCCGGTGCTGGCCAGCTGTCTTCTCTGGATGTTGTAAGGTAGATGGAAGCCTGACACATGTGTTGAGTCCAATCCAAAACGGTTCCCTAAAGTTGCTCCGAAACGCTGATGGCCGCACTGAAGGAATACTTGCAAGGCCCCAAGTGTCTCCTGGCAATCGAGGAGAGGTCTTCGCTGATTTTTTTTGGCGGCCACCCTTGGATGGGCACAAGCGCTCAGCAAGTATTTCAATCGCGTTCAAAAATCTGTCACCCTACCTATTTACTCGGTACCAATACGGCTCTGCAGAGTGTCTTGCCTGGCCCCTTCGAGTGCTCTTACTACACTACACTACGTACATTATGAAAAAAGACGTACTTGTTGACCAGGCCCTTGAAGGGCTAACGTACTAGTATACTGCCAAGTGCTCCGCGGCTACCCATCGTGAGAGGTCCAAATACATCCCAAGTTGACGTTGGGTATACACTCTGACTCACATGGAAGTGGAAAAAAACCTTGTTGGTAGAGGAAAGTAGTCTTCCAAGGGACCATGCCATCCACTTCCGTGCTCAGCTTCAAGATAACCACGTTGCATATCTTGCAATCCCAATGGAACCACGTGGTGGTTGAATGACGTGGAGACCACCCAACATGCGCGACAGGCGACAGCCATGCCGTGCGCACGTCATGCCGTCCTTCGCCGATCAGAATGATCAGGGTGGACAAAAATGAAGAACATGTCCCAACAAACCCAAACACTCCATGCCATATATGCAGATCAGTTGGGGTGGTTTGGGAGGTCAATGTAGGCATATATTGCCTCATTAATTCCGTTGCTGTTGAAACAACAGCACCATGAAGCAAACACATATTCTAAAGTGTTCAAGGATTTTGAGGGCCCCACCTACTTTTACACAGGCAATGATCTACTTCGCCTGGGCGACAGAGGCACCACCTCGGTCTATCGTGCCTCGACATCTCAGCCAAAAGCAAGTTCCCTTCTTGCCAGCGGCGGTGACGACCAAAGGCGTGTATCGCTTGTGCAAAATGCTTCTTCGTCTCCAAGAAGGCCTCCGCTTGCAGCCCGATCTGTCTCAGTTAGCAGCCCTGTCTCAGTTGAGCATCCAAGACTGTTTCTTATCACCAGGGCATCTCTTCTTTTCTTCTGCCTTCAGGACCCAACTCAAAACCGATGAGGGCCCACAGTCGTGTGTCGGGGGCGACCTCGAGCAGACCTGCCTGGCTGGCCCAGAGTTGCTGCAAGGCCTCTTGGCGCTTGGGCGGACTAACTCCCAGCGCCTTTCTGGACAGCAGCGCCAGGGCGGACAGCGCCGGATTCCAAGCGCCAGAGTCGGAAAGCGCCTGGGGCGCCAGAGATGTGTGAACCAAATCACCTCGCAATGGATTGAGGAAAAGGCTTCGACCAGGCGAGCAGACCCATGAAATTGTCCAGTCCTCATATCGGTGTGTTCTTCAGCCCAGATCTGGATAGGATGAACATACACGTTCTGTGGGTTTCGACCGCGGATGATTTGAGAGAACCGGTCTTTTGCAGGTGGAGCCGAACATCGCCGACTTCCCCTTCAGCCCTTCAGCCGAGTTGGCGCGAAGTCCATCCACACAACGAACTTGAAAAAGACTCTGACCATCCCAGGCTGCATGTAGATGATGTAGTATAATATATATTTTTTCTTATTTTACATGCATGGAATATACCTATGATCGATACAAGTAACCTAATGAAATGCCAATCCATTTTTTTTTGCAAAACCGAGGCGGGGTGATCTAACACCTGGTGCTTGTACCACTGAATCACCTTGCTGGCCACCTCCTCGCCTTCTTGTCCGGCCGTGGGAACCGGTGCCGCAGGGCCACCGCGTTCCGCATGGCGCGTTCGGGCCGTCGGTCCCCATGGCGAGTCCAAGGGAGTTGGACTGGATTTGGGAGATATACAAACAGGTCGTCTATATACGAATGTCTACGAGAGGTTGCCAAGTTGGGGGTGGTTGGTGCGAGGAGAATGGTTCCTTAACACTCCTAAGATGAAACACCAGGTAGAGTTCTCGAATTATATGTGGGACAGGCTTTCGGGGTCAATATGGAAGCTGCAAGCTGAACTGATGTTGTTCGCCAACTCAATAAGATTCACAAAACACGTTCTTTGCAGTTGTTTGCAAAGGTATGGTTTGAACCTCTGTAGCGGCTGCAATGGAACAAGTCATTGGCACTGACTGCCTGGTGTTTTGTCTCGTGGACTTATTCCCATTCAAGACACTGAGATACTGGGTGACAAACAACTACCAATTGCTGAATGTGAACCTCTGTGCGGAAGGATTTACCATGTAAGCTTGGAAACAGAATTACTCGAGACTCTAGACATCTGCGGATTCCATGTTTGGTGGATTTGTTTGCTAGTCGGCTAGTCTTCATTGCCAGGTTCAAGACTGCGAAGCTGCATACTTCTTGCCACCGCTCCGCTGCGCTTCCAACACCGAGCGGTTGCATGTGTTTGGACACGAAACATGGTGAGATCTGACCGCCGGAGATGGGCTGACCTCACTGGTGACCTCTCTTTGAGAATCCGAGTGAGCTGGGTGATTGGCACTGCAGTTTGAGTTACTCCCGCTCGCTCACAATGACTCGCTCGCATGACACATGTCGGGAAAAACACATCGATATGGGAGGGGCAAGTGTTTACCGCCCATGTGCGCTATGTTGTGGAGAAGAATCATTCTACGTACCATATATACACATCTCATTTACCCTGTCACCGTCTGGGCAACAGGAAGTCACGTGACAGTGTATATAAAATATGTCCATTAGGTCCATGTTGCCTGGAAAAGATATCCAGCAGCACTTCCCAACAATCAAAACCTTGGAGTCCTTGGCGCCTCCTTCCACACGACCTCCGCGCATCCATGTGTTATGTCTTTTTCTCGTGCGAAAGCGTGAAACTCAAGCAAGGCAGGATGATTCGGTGGTCCTGTCTTGTCAACACCTGGACCTGTTTGTTTTGTGTGTTCGACGAATGAGTTCCATACAACACTAAGTGAGATGCTCAGCCTCAACCCACATCACTGTGGAAGATATATCACGTCTTGACGGATGGCATGAAAACACGCCTCGGATCCTTCCTTCGGTGTCTCCCAGTCCCCCACGGGCCATTAAACAACAACAAAACAAAAAAAAAACAAAACCAAAAAAACAAAAACAAAAAAAACAAAAACAAAAACAACAACACCACCACCAGCAGCAGCAGCAGCAGCAACAGCAACAGCCGCAGCCACAACGAGCACGAGCACAAGCACAAGCACAAGCACAACCAACAACATCCATCAACCAGCAACCAACAAACAAGACATCCAAAACCAATCCTCTCAAGTGACATGTCACACCAATCATGGTTGACGTAAAACAAATTCACGCAGTCCAAGCAACTGCTGAATATTCAAAGTATATAAAATAAAACCTATTGCGACATTGTTGTCTTGGTCCTGAATCTGTGTTTCTGCTTCAAATCAAAGATTCTGACCGGACCAAGCGATTCCTGCTTTGGGCGATGGACACTCTCCACGCCGACCTGGCTTTCACACTGCATCGGCATCTTCCGCAGCGCCCTGTCTCCGCATCTCCGCGGCGGCGAAATCCACTCACCGAGTCCACAGAGTAGATGCGTCCACTAAACATGTATTCCCCCCTGCAAACTAACATAGAACCTGAGAATTGACCTGAGAATTAACCTGAGAATTCATGCGGTTTTCTCATCATAGAACCTGAGAATTGACCTGTGGTTTCGACCTTCTTTGCGGAGACCAACGTGGTTTTGTGGTTTTGGGAGTCCAATGGGTTCCATGTGGTCCGAATAGCAGGGGAGTATAGACATGTATTGGAAAGCATTTCTATCTATTTGGGGACCCCTATGTAGGACATCCAAAACCTACTCAAATGGACGAGACAAATGGCCAGGAAGCTGGAAGCCAATTTGGATGAACCTTTGGTTATGAGGGAGGATGAACATTGATTCCCTACAAACGCATTCCCAAACAACTTTGTGCTCAGATGCTAATAAGCTATCCATGCAATCCATGGGAATATAATTACAAAGTTCATAGTCCATGATGGATCTTCAAGATCTTTCACGTTCATCCTACATGAAGTAACACATCTCAACCAACCATGGAACGGTTGATGCACGTAGAACGTATTTCCACATGGAGAACATGCTTAAGCACGCCTTGCACTTTTTTTTCACGTCTTAACTGAGTTGAGGGGGTGAGCCAAACGGCAGAGCCTCGGTGACGGTGGCACCCTCGCCTCACCGAGACCCGCGCGTCGCATAGACCATGGCGCCGCTGGCCACGAGCAACCTGGAGGCGAGGAGGCCACGAGCAACGGGTTTTGTGTCCGGGTTTCGAGCCCTATGTTCAGAGTATCATCCGAGTCTATGTAATATGATCTCTGCAGGTATATACCTAGAATGTTATCTAAAACACCCTTCTTCAGTTCATATTGGTGATCCTTTCTGCTCATTTCTCTGGAGTTTCGTCCTCCACTTTCTTCACCCCTTGCCGATCTGCTCGAGACCCCCGGCAGCAGGCCCTCCGAGGAGAAGGCGCTCCCCAGGCCAAAGCGTTCCGCCATCAGCGCAGCGGAGAAGGAACTGAAGAGCATGCCTCTGCGCTGAGGGGTTCGAAGAGGGTTCTGAGGGGTTCTATAGATGTTTTTTGGGTTCCTTCTCCAGGGTTCAAAGGCTTCTTCAGTTCTTCAGTTCGTTCCTTTGGTTCGCAGGGTTCTCAGGTTCTTTTCGTTCGGTTCGGTTCGGTCACGCTGTTGGAGAGTTCCTTTTCTTGGCCGAAGTACCCACAAGGCCATGGAAGAAAAACACCTGGCGGCCATGCGGAGTTGTCCCTTTTGCCGGACAGTGTCAAACTGATATGATTGTGTAGTACCCCTATAATTATCTGGTCAAGGGCTGATATGATTTGTGTATTAGCAGGTCGAACATTTCTGCTGTGCCACCTCTTGCATCAAGGCTCTGGGAGTCAACAAATCCATGGTGTTTGTTTCTTTTCGATACTTGGGGTAAGCAAGAACCTCACATGTCTTGTTTTTTTTGATATTTTTTCGGGCCAATCGCTCCCCGCATCAGATATGTTTCATCCAAGAGACGAATCGTTTTCCAACGAATAAAGTCAGAACTACACTCCCTAGAACTAACATGGAAGTGGAGAATGGCCCAATAAGGAAGACCATTTTCCATTACAAACAGGTGGTGAACTCCACGTAACCATGTTAGTTCCAGGGGGAGTACCCTCTTCTTCATGGAAACGGAAGCCAGTCACCCGCAGCAAGCGGCACGAGCCCGTTCCCGCTCGGAAACACGCGCCCAGCGCCCAGTCCGTGCGGGCGACGCGCCTGTATCGCCGAAGGTATTCCAAAGGCTTGGAACCTTTGCACGATCCTTCACCTCAAACAGCGAAAAGAAAACGCTCGATCTTGGGATGAAAGACTATACCTAGAACCAGGAAAGGCCCCCTGTCTGGAGACCTGTAGGGTAGTCTTTTGGACACCCAGGATGATCCTGGTATATGATCATCATATTATCCAACACGATCCACATCCATCTGGCGTTTGAGGCATGGGTCCGCTCGTCTCGTGCCTATCCGCGAATACAGCGTCTCAGGTCTCGATCTGCCAAGTCACTGGAGCTAGATCCATGGCATGCATCTGCGCCTGGCCACACATGCAGGCGCCGATCTGCATGGCGGCCAGCACTGGTAGCCTGAAGGTCTAGGGGAGTCGAGAAGCAGCCCAAGCTGGGTGGGCCGAAAGCAAGCCTGGATGGAGATCATTCAATCCTTTTGAGCCAAACCTTCTTTCTGGTCTGACCGAAGAAGGGCAGCGAGCCCTCAACCATCCCCGCGCAAAGCCCTTGAAGCCCAACATCCACTGACTCGAGATCAGGAGCCAGAAAGAAGAAACAACTTGTTGTGACCCATACAAAACACACCATCCAGGCCTAGGCTCAACATGTCCAACAAAAAGCACACACACCTGAACAACATGTCAAACGCAGCAAACATGGTGCCTGGAAACTCGACAAATCCAGTTAACTGGTGACAAATCCAAACCAAATCTGACTCCTCTGCTGTCGTTTCCCCCCCGCGCGGTCCGCGGACCATTCCTGCGGACCCAAGTCTGCGGTCTGCGGACCGGTCGACGACCAACGCTCGGACCGGTCACCTCCCCTCGCGGCATTTTTTTGCAGCCCAGAGGCAACTCGATGAGCGTGGTGACCTGTGGTACCATCATCAGACTTACTCCATACCTCAGGTTCGGGTTCCAACGAAAGCGCCTTAACTCAGAAGGCGCGTTCGGGTTTTGGGCGGTCGTTCTTGTTACAGCTGTAAGGGGGGGTGCGTTGGAAACTACAGTAAATACCGGTGTGCCTAGAGTTTTGTGTGTACCTTCGGAAAAGGATAAGTAGACAAAGCCGCACGAAACCCATGTTTTGATTGGTTTCTCCCAGTTTAAACCTGTACGAGTAAGTACACAAACATCCACATGTGTTGTTGTAATTGAATTCGACGACGACAAACATCACCACCAACAACCACAACCAAGAACCAAACACCAAGCACCACAAACTTTGAATCAAGATCCCATAACCACAACCAGCACCTACCTGGACTTTCATGCTTCACAAAAAGGCAAGTCACAAGGACCTGCAGATGAACATGGAACCCCAAAACCACAACCAGTTGCAATTCCGGACCATGGTCTTCCGAAAAGGGACCATGTTCAAGCCATGTCAGTTTGCGGAGGGGGGGTCACCCGGAAGAAAAAAGCACCGTTTCCGCTATATCCGATGTGAGGGTCACGGCAGCCTCACAGAACTTCGGAGTCCCGTTGGTTCCGAGCCAAGCGGCAGAAGGGCGCCCGGCAAGACCACCTCCAACGCGTTGGCTGGACCAAGACGGACCCGGACCAAACGGTGGACTGGACAAAGAGGTCAAATGGTTTGATGGGACAAAAGATCTCACTTGAGATGTGAGCGTTTCTATTTTTGGTGAGTCCTATTGTTCTACCTAGGTAGGTCAAGTGACTGTTGCTCAAGAAGTCTGAATGGATTCAAAGTGACGCGACCTCGAGCATCTCGAAGAGACTCGATGTCGTTCGGGAAGACGGGACTCCAGAGTTCGGAGTATAACAGAACTCAAGAAGCCAATGAACCAGGAGTCACATGTCGGGGTGGTGTTTAGCCCCATCCAGTGAGTGGATGTTCTGGGCACCCCTAACCTCCATGGATCGCATCCCAGCCTGTGACTGCTAGAATGCATTCTTCCCTATAAAGGATCATTGGACCCTCAACGAATCCGTGTTTAACCCTGAAGGCAAGTCACCTGGCATTGCTTCCCCCGTTGGCATTCAATTCTGTAATCTCAACGAATTGGGATGGAGCCAGCATCACGTGGTCCGTGTCTATAGGACCTCTGAACTTCGATGTGTTATTCAGGTGCTGCCCTGGATACCTGCAAAGCATTCGAAAGCCATCACAAGTTATGGCACATCGTGACGGACCGAACACACCATGTCTTTCCAATCTCTTTTGTGAGAGCTGGCACGAACGTGCGACTGCGAGACCGCGATAGACCAAGCCACACCGAGTTGGGTTTTCTTGACGCTCCTGTCCCATATCAGAAGGTGGTTAGAACGGTTAGACCCCCCCTGGCACCCACCTCAAGCACTTTCTCAGATCTTCTCAGGAGCTAGGCCAGGACTGCTTAAACAGCTTAGCAAACCGATTGCCCATGCCCTCCCCCTCCCACTCCACGGGGCCGACCACACCTGCATCTTCCCGAAGCGGTCCGCCGTCTTAGCCACTAAGGGCGTGACGCTCAAACTGACCTCGGGAGCTGCGGTCCGCTGAGGAGCTGCTCCCCGGCAGGGACTGATGGGCTGATGGGACACCGTAGGGGGGACGGGTGCGTGCGAACACCTGGACCCAACGAAGATCGGATCGGGGTACCTGTCAATGGGACATGGCAAGATAGGTCCATGCCCTCTTCCCAACTCTGACTATAGCTCTTTCATGTCTCCAAATCTGCAGTGGCTACGAAAAGATAGACCAAATGAGAAGCCTCAAGGTCACAGAAACAAAAAATAATCAAACAGCCGTAAAAAGCCGTGAAACAAAACAAACAAAAAGAGAAGATATACCATTAAAAGCCGTGTAGAGCAAAGCAAAACAAGCATGGTTTTTACAGAGTCACTCCAGCGTCACCCGCTCCCGTCACCGGAGTTTTCGCGCAGAGTCTTCGCTCCGAAAGCTCCGAGCGGCTAAGGCATTCGCCGTCGAGAGGCCGCCCACCACGGCGGGCGACAGCGCTAAGTCCACGTAGATCAGTGGAATCAACGCAGCAGCCTTGGTGGAGAGTCTCAGACTGGTCGGTGGAGATGGTAGTCCACGTGCTGAAGCTTTTGGCGGCCCAGGCGGCCCAGGCCCAGTGCTTCTTGGGGCGCCCGACTTGCTTGGCACTAGTTAGAAGTGGAGTTGCTAGAAGTCCTGAAACCTTCCAACAAACACACATACACACAAACACATGTATAAACACACTGTAGACTTCCATCCGGGATGGTTTCCCGAAGGCCTCCCAAAGATGGATACTTCTAACTGGAAGGGGTCTTCGCTGTTGGCAACTGACTTCAGCACCACCGTGATCTCACCGGCAATAGGGCCAACCCTATAGATTTCTAGGACCACCCAACAAAGAAACGGTGTTTCACCCAGTTGTGTTGTGTGGTTCACATGCAAAGCCAATCCAGCAAACGTAGGTGACGTCGACGCTGTAAATCGCTGGACATCGTACGGGTATGGCTTGGCGGTGAAGATCGACGTTGCTATTGGAGGATAAGACATCAAAATTGATGTGACATGAGAGTCTTTCTTGAGAGGAAGTAGTGAATCATAGAATCATCACACACTTGTAATATCTTATACCCAAACACGACTAATGGGACTGCCATAGGACTGCCGCCCCAGTTAACCCCCAAAAAACACCCCTGGCCGTTTCTCGGCAGTCCTTATATGGCAGTCCCAGACGTGTCGTGTCTGGGATATACTCATTCATGTATACATCGAACAGCGGATCATGTCCCTTCCTGCGAGCTCGGAGCTACATAAGGCCGACAGAGCACAGGACATCCAGGGACACAATATCGATCCGATGCGTCCACCTCCAAAGCAATGATGGATCTGCCGTTTTTGGGGCCTCACCTCCAAAGGTGTTGAACACATGATGCACCATCCTCCAACCTCCAACCTCTGAACCCAGCTGCGGATCCCCGAACGAAGAACCACTTTTGGGGTGTTGACGTCGTTTTGTCCCGGTGGTTTTTGTGGTTTCTGTGGGCGTTTGTGCAGGTTTTCTCTCCGAGTCGCTCCCCAGAAAGCCGCGTTGTAACACCAGCCGAAGGAGATCATCTGTCGAAAGGGCTTCAGGGACAAGATGGGCGCCCAGGACTTGAGCGTGTCCAACACACCTGTGGCGTGGCCGTCACCAGCGTTGGTCGGGAACATCCATGGTCACTTAGATGAACTTAGACTCAAACATTTTGTAGCTTGGTCTCTTAAAGTAGGTCTACCTTTTGTACCATATGAATATAAGTACGTCCTTACCAAGTTAGTAGCAAAACTGCGTTCAACAAAAGGCACTTGCAAATCTTCTCCAAATCTTCGACAGCTCTTCCTTCTAATTGCTTTCTGCCGCCTGGTGCTATCTCATTCAGAAAATGCCAATATAGTACTTTTTCAAAAATAAATCTGCCAAATTTACTCCTATTTATATATGTTGTTAAATAGATTCAGAACAATAAATCTAACATGTTCTGTTCCAACCTTCAGAACTTCCACTGGTGCGCCCGCCCTGAAAACACACGTCTGGTCACCTCGCTGCCGTTCTCCAGGTCTCAGTCGGTGGGTCTCCGGAAGCAGCGCAAAGACGCAAAGCGCGGTGCAAAAGCTGCTGGCGCCCACGCCCAAGGACATGAGCTCCTGAGCTGCAGCCGGCGCTTTTTTTTCTTTTTGCGCGACAAAAAGAGGAGCGAAGGGTGAGATCCAAATGAGGATCCAAGTGAGAATGCGCCCTGAACTGGGAGACCAGGGCACATTGCATGGACTTGATGTTAGAAGTATTGTTTGACACATGCCAAAAACACATGTCAAAGGATGTGTCTTTCCTTTTGGAGGCATGCATTTTGTGAGACAAGCTTTTGGCAGTTGGCATAGCTGTAGGTCATTTGTCTTTGGGCGATGCGCCAATTAATGACAGATGGGGTTAGGACACCATCTGTGGGAGCAAAATCAGGATTTCACACTTCCACACCATTCGGGCCCTATGACATGTGGTGTCCGATGAAGCTGGGTTTCACCAAGGCCAACCACGATCACGCTTCTTACATGTTACTGTTCCACCTTTGACCTCAGTTTCGGTTAACCCAAGCTAACCTCAAAAATTGCAGAAGTCGAGGCTCCACTGGCTGGCTCAATAACCATGTTAGTGTTTTCGCTCAGGTCTGATAATATAAGTCTGTTATGCATCTGTTTGATTCTTTTTGCTTGCATATCGCAGCAAGCCAAGACTCCAATCCCACGTTCTCCAGCAGGTAGCCTGTCACAAAAAGGCTCATGCCCCCCCCACCCACAGCTGCTGATCCACAATTGCTTTGGAATAATAATAACATGTGGCCTCCCAAAAACAACTCCTAATCACCCCGGGAAGCATCCCAAAACCACACACTTCACGTCCTTTTCCCAGTGAAGCCCAGCTGAATCACACCAGGCCCCCCCTAAAAAAAGAAGAAAAAAAATGGCCTCCGCAAGCGGGGCCGATCAAGAGCCCGGCGGACATGCCCATCTGCATGGGCGCTCGGGTCCGCGCCGAGTTCAAGGGGTGCGAGATGTCCGTGACGTACATCCCTGGCCGCGAACGCAGTCAGGTGGCACACATCGCGAGTCGCGCAGCGGAGCGTTCGCTACGTCCGAAGGATTGGGGGGAGGGGGTGTCCGGCCGAATCCGGCCTACAGCGGGCCGACCCTGCAAGATTGGCCCAGCGGCCCCACCTTTCATTCGAGAATTCTCGATCTAACATGAACTAAGCTATACAAGCCTTAGACTTGGTGACCGATGAGACTGAAACGGGTCTGCAAAAGCTACACGATCGAGGTTCAAATACCATCAACTTGGCGCCCAGATTGCCCCGTTTCTTCTTCGCCCGGAAGACCTCGTTTCACCGAGCACAACACGGGAACTTCGTCCTCAAATGGCTCTACAAGGACAATTTGGTTCTTTCCACACGGTTTGTATATATCTTTTGGGGGGGACCTTTGGCAGGTGGGTTTCCATGGCTCTTCAGTCCAAAGACAGGTGTTGTTCTCTCCCTAGGATCCAAGTACATCCTCAAAAGGTACTTGGACCCTCCAAACCCACCCCAAGCACCTTCTCAGAGGGTACTTGGATCCTTAGGGTCTAAGTATTGTCTCTCAAATCCTTTGAACCTCTCCTCCTGTTCGATCTCGAGCCCAAAACTTCGACACGAGCATCACCTGCGGAGGTAAAGGTGGAGGCCACTCCCAGGCCGATCGCCAAACGCAGCACCATGAGCTGCTCGTAGCACGTGGCGAAGGCCACGCCGGCGATGCCTGGAATGACGGGCTGGTAGGGCGGAGTGGCCGCATTGAATGGTTATATGTGAAGGAAATGGCCTTTGTGAAAATGCTTCTGAGGTGTTTTTGGGAGACTCATCAACTTCCCTATCCAACAAAACAGCCAAAACACGGGGCCGATTTAATCTCGGCTTCCAAGAATAGGTTTCCATTGAGGCCGATTGTGTGTCTTCACCTTCAACGTCACACCTGTGGCGATGGACATCAGGCCCATGACCAGTAGCGGCTTCCTCCCGTAGGCGTCCGAGAGCATGGACGAGGGGATATTTCCACAGAGCCTCCGGCGATTCGGATGGATCGAATGGTTGAAAGACAAAAAGACTGCATCGAAATCAAACATGTCTTCATCTGTTCGGACCAAAGACAGTGGGTGGTACCCTATCTTTGAGCCGTAAGATTGGAGGGCTGCGGCACTTGGGGGTTGGAAACAAACGGTTCTTGTTTGCTTTTGAAGCCACAAAGGACACCAGCCCAGCCAACCGAAGCAGCAAACAGTTCAGTCCTTTCAGTGCTGCTATAGATGCTATAGACTGATATGCTTTAGAACACAGTGATTTCATCGATTGATCTCCTGTGCGAAAGGAGCGTGGCAGCCACCAAAACAGGACAAGTTGTCCAGGCACTACACAGTTCAAGAATTCAATGGTTTGAAACCACATTCTTTTTGAGGGAGAAGCTTTCGGCCTACGGCATGTTCTCTAATTAGAAAACAAAGATCACCAAATTTGGAACATCAACATGTAGAAAAACACACGGCATAAAAGAACACCTATTTGTGTCCACAAGCTCTTGCGCACTGCATGAACCCCGCATCTTCTCTGGGTGTTTATCCGAAGTCTTTCTCGGTCACACCCAACCACTTCACGTGCTGCAATCTGAGTAGCTTGGCCACAGCAAAGGCCGTGGTCAATGTGCCAAATTGCAGTTGCGTCATGCCGAAGGTTTGAATCAATGTGGGACCCATCCTGGGAGATCGCAGGGGGATAGAGGACGCTACTAGGAGCAAAGGGCATCGCTACTAGGAACAAGAAGCTACTAGGGGCTCCTGGCCTTGCTACGAACGGAGCAAGGAAGCTACATGCATGGAACCCATTCCGAATGACCCTAAGGTATCACTCCAGCGGCGCGATCGGGAACCCGTGAGCGACCGGAAACGGCTCAAACGGACCGTGAGCTAAACACTTGGGCAGCTCATGATGTCCAAAACAGCGATATATATATATATATAGACCCCCTAATAGATAGAAGTTCGTAGATCTCCACTAAAAATGTCACTATGTATTCGGGGATCACTATCAATTTATGTGGAGAACCTCAAATGTCATGCTGGGTTGCTTCCTTTCTTTTTCAGGCTCTTTGGGAGAATATGCGGTGGTATGAACATCTGCAGTAGCCATAACGAAGCTGATGATATGCATCGCAGCAAAGTTAGAACCAAGATTTGTTTCCGCAGTACAAAATGACAGGATAATGGATCAATCCAAAAGGAACAATAACACAATTATATACTGTAAATACCTAAGATTATTCCAATATATTTAGAATCAAAATTGTTTAATTTCAGCTTGTTGATGATCTTCGCAGGATTGCCTCTGCACCCCTGGCTTATTGACTGATATCAAATCAATGCCACGTTTCATGACGTACGACCTGGCGTAACGGCCTCAAGTTCCTCGTTTTGACCCAAACCCTTCTTCACAGTCTTCACACATCCTGGCAGCGCCTTCAGCTTGGCCCGGTCCGTCCAAGCGTCGGGAAAGTGACCGAAAAGCCGCCAAAGGCCACTCCTTTCAAAAAGGTCAGTGACGCTTGAAGCATTGGAATGCATTGAACATCTCTTTCTGGAACCAATCAAATGTTACTTCTGCCTCTACAATGTACAAATTTGGCAATGTCTGATTTAATCTCTACTCTCAAGTTTCAACCACCATCCTGGTCTATCTCTGCCTCTACTCCTCTAATTGGGGCAAGGGGATCATGAACGAGAAACATGTTGACATACACTCTTCAGGAGTGTTTCCTTCACGGGACACTCACAAATTAGTCTGAGACACCTATCTGGAAACATGTATATAAAGATATAGATACAATGCATGTGGAAACCTCTGGAAACTGAAGCCCTGCCTATGGCGGCAGCAAGGTAGTACCTCAGTTGGAAGCTCCACTTTCAAGGACATCAGGTGCTATCTGGTGCAGGGAAGGAAGCCTAGAGTCAAAATCTTGCCCTAGCCCGATACCTAAATGACAAGCAACATGTGGCAATTTGGGGAGATTCGATGTTTTGAGCAAAACACTTTTGGGGGAAGCTAAAACACCTGTTAGCAGTGCTCTCAAGGTGTCAAACCAACGATTCCCTTCTAAGAATCCGTGATGGCTCTAGGAGACAAAGCATGGCGCAGCCTTTTGTTCCTCCCCACACACTAGCCGACACGTGGGACACGGGCAACCCAAACACTCCATGAAACTGTAATATTTGCCGATCAGTAGGGGTGGTTGAGCCGGGGTCAAATAATATATATATATATATATTCCAGTCCCACGATTCGTGTCTGGTACCTAGCAGTGTCTGGTGCCTGTTCATCTCCAAGCTAGAAAGTCAAAAGATGATGTGAGCTGCTGACAGGTCAGTTTAGCATCCCAAACACTTCCAGGTCTGTTGGTCATCTTCTGTCTCTTCCAGTTCTGGTGCTTAGAAGGTGCTCAGTTCTGTGCATTTTCCAGGTCCATCCGCTCCAAGTCCATCCGCTCCCAACTCCGCTTCCCGCCATGCCGCGCCCGTCGGTCCACCGGCGAAGCCATTGAGAGCACGGCCTCTTCGAACTCACTAAAGCTCAGCGCGCCGTCGGTGCCGCGGTGGTACCTGGCGCAAATGAAAACAATCCCGAGGGCTCCAATTACCTGAGAAGATGGTTCTGGTGGGTGCCAGCGGGGGTCTAACCACCTTCTGAGGATATTGTTGGAGGTTTAGGGAAGGACATGATATGATGATGTATGGCCGAACATATCCATTGATATTTTGGCACCATTTTGCAGCTGTATAATATTTGTGCTTATACATGTTGTCGTTACGAACATTCCGTGAATCTCTTCAGCATGCATCCTGTGAGGTTGTTGCTTTAAGGCTGCCATGTGCTGAAAACATGTCCCAAGTACTTTCGACATCTTTACCTAAGACATCATCGAGTATGTAAATGTGTTGTCGCCGTTTCGGTGCCGTTTGAGCACCTTTTCGTTTCTTTTGGAAAGTGATGTGTTTGGTCATGTCACCCTTTCTATCCAAAATCTACAAAGTGCTGCACTACATAAATTTCAGCCGCCTGCCTCAAGAACTATGTATTCTTAATGTTTCTTCTAAACAACCAAACACACACATACAAATGAAAATTGTAGGTATACCTCAAACCCAACACGGGCTTGCTGTGTTTTTGTTAAACATATTTGCAACGTCACAAACAAGTTTCTCATTAGTTCTAATATATACCGATTTTATATCGATTCTCTATATATATATATATTATACATGTTAATGCGTGCTGCGTCACACGCAAAGCAACTTCTTCCAACAAAACACTAAATGAACAACAAATCAAGTAATAACCGTATATTACTACACCATTCACAAATATAAAATGTAATACAGGTGCCACATGCTACAAAACAGGCGGTCGCGCGTCTCCAAGAAGTTATCCAATCGGTCGACCGGTCGTATTTTCGGCACGTGTCCAAGATGGCCGTGACAGCGCGGTCCAGCTCTGCATCGGTGGCATGATGGCCTTTCACCTAAGAGTCGATGGCTGAATGGTTTTTCCTTTAGGAGCAATGACGCTACTAGTAGGGTTTACAATGGTTTATAGGTTTTGAGCCTGAGCAGAGCCGCTAGTATTGGAACTCTATGTTTCTTTACATTGATACTGGGGGGTGTTGTTAATCAACGGTTCAAAAAAGTGGGTGCTCTGAGACAATCTTGGGACAGGACTCAGTAGATCATGAGAATAAACAGTCGAAAGAGGCCTGGTATTGTTTTATGCTACTGGTACTCCCGCCAATCAAGAACACACGGGTCCATTGAACACAACTTGCCAATCAAACTACTCCCTAAGGGTACAAAAATGTACAAAGATTCACCTTGCTTCCAGGGCTCCAAGAGTTTTACTGTAATAACAAGTGGAGGAATCACCTCATTGCTTATTGCCTTCGGCAGCTGTCATGGCATATGACATCACACGGCTGCTGTGGTAATTGAACAAAGCATATAGCATTCTCCTCCTTCCCTCATGAAGCAACCCTATTCCGAAAGAATATTCAGGGTCTCCATGTTGATCTTCAAGTCACCTTCTACATCCTTCTACCCAGAACAAATCATCTTCTTCCATCTTCTCCCAAAAACTATACACCATTGGGACGCTCTCTCCACCCTCCGCTGGACTCCTTCGACTCTGCACCCCGGTGGGCCTCTGCCATCAAGCGCCGGAGCTCCGTGGCGCACAAGGTCCCTGGCCGAGACGGGTCAAAGCAGGAACTCAAAGGAGATCACGAAAAGAAACACATTGATCATACATGATCATGTATGGTTTGAATTGTTGTTGTCGTTGTTGCTTTTAAATACACATATAAAATAAGCTCAAACATGCACAAACTTGCTTTTCAAGGAAGAACCGATTCCCATGTCAGACTTGATTTCGGGAAGAAAAGTGGTCAAACAAAGTTATCCCACATTAGGATATAATGGATGTTGGACAGGGAGATGGAGAAGATTCGATTCATTAATTGATCCTTCCAAGCGTGCCCACTGCGCTTTCGCTGGTCACAATGGTCACATGTTCGCTGGTCACAACATTTGTTGAGATTGCCCAAGGAACTCAGGGGAGCGTGGTTGTTGGTTTTCTCCAATGATTGTCGTGATATCTTGTGGTCAGTCATTTTGAGTAATTATGGGACAATTCCAAAGGGACATGTTCAAACAATGTTTGCTCTGTAACATGTTTAGCCCGGTCAAACATGCTCACTCTCCCTCTACCCGTGAGATCTTAAGGGCTTGTTGCCAACGGATTTAAGCCTCACTCTGGCTTGATCAATCCTTAAAAATATGGCCGAGTCCACCTGATTGATCCACATCCAAACGTGCAAAGGCACGTTTGAGCTCCTGCGCGAGTTACTTGTGACCGTCACTTGTGTTTCGCTGCAGCGAACAGTGAACATTCATGTTCAGGGGAGGAACACAATGTTCACCCTACAGTATCTCAGGCACTTGGATGAAAAAGTACTAGGGTTCTCACTTGACAGGCTGTTGATTGCTTGCTCAAACGATCTGCGCCTCTGATTGGATTTTCTGAGCATGCACTGGGGGGGTGATTGAAGCATTGAAGGTTTTTCAGCAGTGCAGGTTTAGCTGAACCGCTTATCCTAACTAAGAGTAAGACAACATAGTTTGCAGCAATGTGTCGTCTGAATCAGATATCAAAAGTGTTGAAATTTAGGACATCAGCATATATATATATATCCGATAGCTTATCTTTCAACGAGGTTCTCTGGGGGGGGGGCACATGTTCGGTCCTCTGGTTGTGCGCTGGCGACTCGCAGCGCCTGTCGAGTGCCGAGAACTGCCAGCAAGGCATCTACGCCATTCCCCCACAAGTATCAACCCCAACAGAACTCTTGGTTTAGCAATAGGAGACTAAATGGAAGAAAAGAAGACATTAATAAAACAACAGAAAATAGTAGTTTAAACAAAAAAATAAGAATAAGAAACAACAACATAACAAAAATAAGAATAACAAAGATTTGGGATTCATTTTTTTGGAGTCGCTCGGGGGGGTTGACATTGAGCAATGCCTCCAGATCCCATGCCAAACACCCCGCCTGAATAAAATTCCTGGGCGGTATGATCAACGCCAACTCCTGGCAAAACATCCGCAGACTGCGCACGGAGATCTTCGCTGGCCAGAAACCACCGTTTCGTCGCACCTGCGGGGAGGACATTTCTGGTGGTCCGACAACGACTGAAGTTTTCGGACCACCGTAAATGACTGGATTTGTCACGTTTCCTCCCACAGGAACACATGGCTGCGCGTCGTCAACGCAGGCGTCAACGCAGGCGTCAACCTATGCTCTGAACGTTGCACGGCCTTGGCCTGAGAACGTGGGGGGGGAGGGTCATCATCAACCTATAACTTCGTCTGTGAATGGCTAGATCGCCCGTCGAAGTGTGAGTAGTGGTCTACCACAAGCCTGGCTGACAGCAGTAGCTGTCAGCGTTTTTGACTTTTTCACACAAGCCTTTTGTGTGGAGGTTACTCACCCTCTCCCCTGTCCCGCGCACACCTTTCCAGTAGAAACCTGTCACTTTGTGATTCCCTTGCCTGGCTCTGACACGGTACGAGTCTGTGGCCAAGCATCCTCATAGTGACCAGTTACAAAAAACACTCATGTCGTTTTGTCCAAGGTGTTGAAGCTGACCAGCTTCAGTCCAACACTGGACAGAAGTCAGAAGTCAGTAGTTCAGTAGAACTCCATTTATCCTACTGACAACCATGTCCAACCCAACTGACTTAAGCGCTTCTCGACACAGTCGCCTCTCGCGAGTCGCGGCTCCAGTCGACCCCACCTCGCTACTGAGGCTCAGAGTCTCGACATCCTCCGCCTGGAGCCGACCAAAAGGAGGACAGGATGAACAGCGTGAAGGACAGGATGAACAGCAAGAAAGCTGCCCACAAACACTCAGGCACCATAGGGCACCATACTGTATGATTTAGATGGTGATGGAGAAACTTCTCGTCAAGCGGTTTTTTGAAGCGAAAACGAGGTCTTTTGATCCGATACGATCAAACTGTAAACCCTCACTTTGCTCTTAGGAAGTAGAGAAAGACTAGTTTCAGTATGTTTTGGTTCCTATGGTTGGGGGCATGGATGGGAACCCCATTTGCTGCCCAAAGACTCCCCGCCTTAGGCGGTTCTTTGGTCGAGAAGGCTCTGTCAAGCGCCCACCGACCGCCCACAGGTCCAGCCAGGCAGGGGTGTGGACCACTCACCAGCAGCGGTTGTAGAAGCACCTGCTCCAGAAATGTCCAGACCAAAACAAGCTGCAGATGTACGACTCGCCAAGGAGGGGTATGCAGGCGGGCGGACGTCTCCGACCCAGGCATTCTCTTGATGGAGGAAATCCTATATATACTATATATATATATGCACATCATCCCAGTCAGCTAGTACCAACCCTTCTTCTTTACCCCACGGCAGGGCAAAATTCCGAAATCCTGATCTTGCTCTCAAAATGCAAAGAGATCACTTTCGCGAGCAGCAGGATGCGTCCTTCGTTGGACGCTGCCCACCTGTCGATTGGCCCAGACCCGACATCCAGAGCGCAGTCCGCGGGCAGCGCGAGCAGCGCGCAGCATCGCGTTCACTGGTTGTCAACTGTTGGGTCGGGCATCTCCAGGTTGAAGGTAAGAGGCTGGATGAGGTGAGTGAGAAATGGAATAGGTGTGATGTGTCTGTAATCAACCTTGCGATAGACGGGACAATCCAACCAAACAGCAGGACGTCCTATGATTTCTTGGAGTTCTTATTACTTGTTAAAAGACAAAATAAGAAAAACCATCAGCAGGATCATGTCCGGACATGATGGGAGGTCTATGGAGGGTCTAAATGATCCGAATAGTAGGTGCTTTTCCCAGTAGAGAGGCTCAGCAAATACCCCCTTGACGATCAAATTCTTGGTTTGATCGTGAGTCTGCCAAGTAAGGCTGCTTCAAGCATCTTAGATCCAGCACACTCGATCACACCGATGGATTGCATGTTATATATAATATTATATTATTATATACTGTATACATATATATATATTATATGTATATATTGTTATCTGTAATGTGTTGTGTCTAGTTTTATGTTTCTTATTTATTCTTTTAATTCTTCAAGATGCTGAGCATTCTGATCTCAGGCGTGTTCATATCTGAATCTCTGCGGCGAACGGCGAATGGAACTGAAAAAAAACATGCAATGTGACCTCCGGCGCCAATCGAATTCACTTCGGCTGCGGTGCCAAGACGCCTCGACTCATGAGAACCTCCGGCATGCGGAAGGAATGCAAACGCTTGGAATGCGTTCATTCGCCCCAAAAGCATCACCAAAAGCTCCAAAAAGTGAACCTCCGAACCCCATGCCGTTCCCCAGCCGCGACCTCGTCCAGTGTGGGACCCTGGGAGGCACGATCTTGCCATCGGTTTGGTGTGAAGGCCTGCCCAACCCCCCATCTTCTCTGTTCTGCTCGTCATCTACCTTCAACTACTGAAAAACACCCTCAACAAGTCCTGAACAAGTCATCGTGTTGCCCAGTCATTTCCACATCGCAAAGCTCTTTTTCGTTCAGCGCGTGAAGTTCAGGTTCCGGCTGAGCCTCGGCAGGCTTGGAGGGGAAGGCAAGCTACTTCAGCATCGAACATCATATGGAAATCTAATGAAATTCTAGCACCTGAACGACTTTTGCAACATGGGACGTTGCCACCAACAACACAATAATAATGGATGCTGAATCATGAACAAAATCCTAAAGCAGCTGAAAGATCCTGGGAAGACAGGATGTTGCCATCGACACAGTGCTTGACAGTGCTTAACAACATTAGATGCACAAAAAATATGGGCCGTCTCCTTGTGACTCTCAGGAGGAAAAAGGCACACTGCACTTACACTGGGCTGCTTCCCTGAATGCTTGACCATGTAAGTAACGCTGAAGGCACTGAACAGCTCTTCTCACCTGTTGCATGAGGCTCCTCCTAGCACCTATTCCATAAGGCCCTCCATAAGGTCCATTCCTCTCCCCAAGCACCTACCTGGTACCACGCTTCCGAAGATTCCGCTGACTGGGCCGCAGCGCAGGGCCCGGGTCGCCCACTGGCGCTTGGCCACGAGGAGCGCCTCGTGGTGGCAGAAGCGGAGCTCGTAGTGGTGGTGAAGCCCACTGCTCCTGACGGAAAACAAAGAGATCCCGATTTTCTCCGGAGGAGATAGAGAGAAATCTCTCAGACCGAGGCCAACGAGAAAGTGCGTGTTTCTACAAACGAGGACGTGTATGAGGATGTGGGTAAGAACATATTGGAACCATAGTAGGCCGTATAGTTAATTACTATAGCTGCTGTTCACCAAACAAGGAAGTGTTTCAAAGGTGGCTCAGATATTCCAAGAGTTGCCCAGTCAACCGTTCTCTGAAGCTTTTGGGCAAAGCATGGCAAAGCAGTCCCCAACCATTGAGCAGCACTATCTCTTCCATCTCTTGGCTTTATTGATGTGGGCTCGTTTATCTCTTATCACCCAGTCAAGTGAAATGCAAAGAACCCAGCCACAAGCAAACGTAAATTCACATGACCAGGTGGCCAAATGTTTTGGACCACAGAGCGGCACGTGTGTATGATACCAGGATGATCTGATCCCAAGTCTCTTGAACCAAATGCCATCTGGAGTTTTCATGAGTTTTCCATTCCGCATTCCCAAACTGGCCTCATCTCCCCAAGGCTTGGCTCGAATCTACGACCAAGTTCGGTCTCCAAACCCGCAGAAGACAAGCAGTTTTTAAGCTGAATGGGACAGTCACAGTTGTGCCCCATCATGGCACATGCAAACATAAAGGGATCCACCTTCTGCCGGGAGCTTCGCGAAGCTACAGGTCCGGTGCCGGCACCGCGGAACACCGAAACAACCCGCCAAATGCGACGACCAAACGACCCCTGGGTTGAAGAGCAATATTGCTCATCAGCTTCATTTTGGTGTAGATGTTTAGGTCCATACCGTCCAGACCCATGGGGAGTTCTTTGGGTCTGGTAAAGTCAAGTACAGTACCACCAACGACTGTCCGTACCCACCGGGAGCTTCGCTTCGGACGGCTGGGCAAATGCCTCATCCAGGCTCGCCAGGCGCTGGGCGGTGGCCGGTAGCGGCCATCTTGCAGCTGTAACTGAGGCCGAGCGCTTTGGGGGGCGCCATCTATGGCAGGATGAAGTGAAGGCCAAGTGGTTCTCTCGGCTGAACATGAACACGGGCAAGTGCTAAGTGTGCATATACTAAAAGCAAAACAATGAAGAAATCTGAGGTAGTTCTGGCTGGATTTCGTCGTTCTCGTCCTGGTGGAGCTGCTGTCCTTTCCGGGAAGGAAGTAGTGGTTTATAGCGCAAAAAAGACGAGGAACTCCGGGATAAGGAAGACCTCTGAAGGTCACGGTGTTTTCCAAACCGTTGGAGGCCATTTTGGCCCCCCAAGACGAGGGAGAAGTTCTTGACCTCCCAACAACTGAAGTTCATATAGAGTATCATAGCTTTGGTTTCCTAGAGTTTTGACAAAAAACAACTTGTGAAAACGATAAAACGATATGTGTCAATGTCCCTCCAGCAGCGAAACATCGAAACATCTGCCTGTGACTCCATCCGCAGTAATGCGAACTGCAGGCGGCCCGCGGATAAGAGCCGCGGAGCACCTGGCAGGGATCAATGAGCAAAGACTAGACAAACCCTGTCCAAGAATAGATTATATAAATCAACCCTTGTACAAAGCATGCTCTATTTTCACCCAGCCCACTGTCAAAATCAAGAAGTAGACCTCTTTCTACCCAGATCTTCACCATTCTTCTCCCCACAAGATCCAAAAACCATCGCGAACACCGAAGAAAGCCCATCATTATACGTCTCCCTACACGTCCCAGCCATCATCCTAGCTGCCCTTCGCTTCCACCCAGCCAGGCACGATCCGAATATGGTGGGACCCCGCCGGCGTCTCCGGCAGAATCTCCGCGGGAAACCCGCGCTCGTCGAGTCTGGCGTCGCGTCTCGCGTTGAGTCTCCGCCTTGGAGGAGGTCGAGCTCACTGCCGTCGGTGTGGATCTTTAAAACCCATGGATCATCTGGCGAGATCCGGTGTGACGTCAGTCGGCCCGGTGTGACGTCGGGTGTCGATGGGTGTGTGACCGGCCCGGTATGTGTCAACAAGCTGGAGACAGTGTGTTGTTCTTTTCTATGATGTTTTTTTTAATCATCTACAGTATCTGATTGCAGAGCAGAGATGCTACTTCTCTTTGGGAGGTATCATGGGAATGACTTATTGACTCACTTCTTGGGAATCGCAGATGTTTTTGGCTTCGCTGGATTCTGCACCCTCGCCTGTGAGATCCTGTGAGAATGGCAGCTTCCCACCCGACACCAGTGATACAAGCGGTGGTCAAGATATTACCTACTTAACTTTGGAGACACTTGGATTGAGGGGATCCAACTAGAGCTCAGCATCCTCGTTCACAAGAAGTATACCCATCATTGCTGCACTCAGCACCCCCCTAAACCGAAGCCCATCAAACCTTGTACCCTACCTGCAAAGCAAGGGGGAGTACAGTACCTCTGCAGGGGCATCTGCAGGCGAAGAACTGATATTATACTAAGTTAATAGGTTGTCGATATTCCTCTTCATTTTGCCCCCAAAAATGATTGAACTTAAAACACACATTCATTAGCAGGTCCGCCACGACATTCAGGTCTTGGACCATCACGTCGCCCGGTCGCGCCTCCCAGATCGCTCAGTAACGCATCTAACGAGCTTTGGCCGCGCGCCGAGACCATCACGTGATGCACCGTCATCGCCTCGCTTGATCGACCCCTTGGGATGGAAACCAGGGACGTCGTTGGGTGGATTGGGTGGGTCTAAAACATTCTAAAACACACCCTCTTCATAGAGCGAAACACACCCTGATCACCGGCCGGTCCTTCTTCTTCTTGAATGTGACGCAACAAACGTCCGAACCCATGAGGTAAACGGAACAGTACGTGAAAACTGCATCATCTGAATTTGAAGCAACACCACCCATTTGGGTGGTTATTAGATGGGTTCAATAGATCGTCTAAAAGGGGGGGTCTATAAACCACCCAAACTGGGTGGTGCTGGAATATGAGTTTAAATAACTACCAATGTCTCTCTCCCACGGCCGCTTTTACCTCGCTCACACGCTCCGCACGAACGCGCGCACGCGGCGCACATGGGAAAGCGCATTGAGCTCTGCGGAGGTGAGCGCCAAGCGCGCCCAGAGCTCATCGGACCTCAGCGAGGGACTGGGATCGTGACCCATTTGGAGCCCGACCAGTCCACCATCCATGGTGGACTGGCGCATGGGGCTAGTCACTTCGAACTTCGACAAGTAGGGGAAAGGTCAAAACCTGGGGCCCTGGTCTACCATGTAGTCAACGCGGATGGTCACGACCCCCAACCATATCATGATATATCCAACCAATGGTTACGGGACATGGTTTTGTGGGCGTAGTCCTCTTTTGTCGTGTTAAGTGTGACTCCTTTCTTCCTTGGGACCACAAAAGTAGACCAAAACATCCAAAGCAAAGCATGGGCCTTGAAGATGCTGGCATCACCCATTAATACTGTAGTCAGAACATCCCTGACAGTTTCAGTATTCCAGCAAGAACCATGCTGAAGCTTGCCAAGTGAAACATGCCCAATTGATTTGTTTTTCTATATTAACCTAAAACACTAACCTGGAACCATCTAGAACCCATTTGACCCCTTTTGGTCAACAAAGGTTGATGATCCGAAATGGAGATCACTCAGTTTCTAAGGAATGTCCATCTTAGTGTCTGTGAGTAAACAAAAAAACATGGCACTTACAATGGCTGGAGAGTTCTTCAGCTTTGGAAGTGTCTGTTCCTACACAAGTCTTCCTCAGTGCCACACCCCTCCCTCTCTCTGTCTGTAGTAACAGTATGTGATTTAAAATATTTGTACAAGTGTTTCGATACCTTCAGTGACACTGAGGTATGGAGATTCAAGTGACACCAATCAAGGCATATAATCCGCCGACCCCACTCGTGGGGTCAGGCGTGACTGTTGATTAATTAAGGCTAAGGCTATGATTAAGGCTAAGGCTATGATAAAGGCTATACCTCCCCTACCCCTCCCTACCTTTGCTGAAGTGACGAAAAGTAGCCAAGAATTGTCCAAAATTTATCCAAATGTATTCGGTTGCTTCTTACTGGGGATTGGGGCACCCTCTTCACCCGCGCGGGAAAATAAGCACGGTCCCTAAATGGTCCCGGGCTCGAATCCCGGCCTGGTCCCTGCCAGTGCCCTTAAAGGTTTTTCTAAGATTTACTCATGCCTTTCTCGAGGGTTTTTCCAGGATTTTCTATGATTTTTCCTCGAATCCCGGCCTGGTTGCGGCCTGGTCCCTGCCAGTGCCGTTGGCTTTCCCTAGATTTTGTACCGTTTTCCGCTGGATTTCTTGGATTTTCAAAGGTTTTTGTAAGATCTACTCATGCCTTTCATGCCTTTTTCGAGGGTTTTTCCATGACGTTCTATGGTTTTTCTAGGAAGTTCTGTGGTTGTCTAGGGGCTCCGTGTTGTTTTTTGGGTTCCCAGATTTTCAAAGAAAAATGCTAACCCATTTGCCGTGCGCTCTTCTGCCTACTTTGGTGATGCAGTGACAGATCATGTCTCTAGGGTTCCGTGTTGTTTTTTGGGTTCCCCGATTTTTCGGAAAAAAACCTAACCCATTTGGCTGCCTGTGGTCTGGCCCCTAGGGGTCGGCGGCTGCAGGCGCTAGCCTGGTTATATATATATATATATAGATGTCCAAATATTCCCAAATAGATAGAAGTTCGTAGATCTCCACTAAACATGTATTGGAAACCCTGCCATCCTCTCTATTTGGGGACAACCACCAGCAGCGTTCGCCCATTTCCTTCAAGTCTCGCCAAGATGCTCATATGCCCGGCATCGAGGTGATCTCCACGCGCCAGACATGTCGCCCAAACGTTTCAAGGTCCAAAGACAGCAGTCACCCAACATGCTTCCAACGTCGACCACCTGCAAGGCTTGGAGAGGGGATGAGAGGGGTCCGTTGGGGAAAAGAACATGTCACGGTGTGTTTTGCAAACAACCTCCTTGGTGGTTCCAACTCAGTGGATGTCAGTGGGTGAGATTCAATCATCCCAAGTAAAGGTTGAACCTCAAAACCCTCGAAGCCCCCGCCTTGGAACGAATGGACCCCCAACATGAACGCCCGGAACGGATGGAATGGTCGCGGAACCTTCGCTGACCATCTGTCCTTCTCTCCCCCAGACGAAAAGAGAAGCTGCAGTCGACTCGGAGCTTCGGAAAGACATGGGGAGAAACCCGAGATGTCGAGACGTGTGGTGAAAAAGCGAAAGAGACATGCGTTTGGGTGAAAGCACCTGTATGGCGGTCTTCTGCGGTAGGAACTCCACCAATGTATCGAAGGCATTCTGGCGTCGTGGAAGCTGGAGGAAGGAGATTCCGCAACAATCGGACTTGACCCAAGATGGTTTCACCTTCCTTGAGATAGGTGGAACATCACAATAAAGGCCTTTCAAAACCATGGATGTGAATGTTTTATCATCCCAATGTCTTGGTCAAGTCTTGGGTAGGGTATCTGCCGCTCCGAACAACAGGGGTGGTTTACTGAGTCCATTCCATGCCATGAGAACCGCGGATGGAGACCACGACCCAGACAGCATGACGAGTACCTAATTACTCATCAAGAGAGCACTGAAGTTACATGATGCTGTCCAAAAACCATAGGAAGAAATCCCTGAACTCTTCCAACTCCGAGTTTGCCTCGAAACAACTTCGCTTCAGCTCCACCGTGATTTTCTGCAAATCCGTGTGTGTTTGGTTTGTCAGCCATACCCAGACGTCCTGGAAGACTAAGCTACAATGCGGCCGCCCAGTGGATCGGATGTTGTCTCCCACAAAGCCTCGGATGCCAAGGCCATGAGTTCGCTTCACGTTCGAAGACGGGTCGGGTTCCCCCGAGTCACGCCCGAGAGGTGTGGTTCGGCCCGAGTTGCTCGGGTTCGGTCAGATGGTCAGCATCATCAACATCTGTCTATAAATAGCAACAATACACTGCCCGGGGATGTGAAAGACCATGCAGGGAGGATAAGTTATTGATTCAGTCAACATTTGTGTTGTGTTGCTGCCCTGTAAGACCTTTGGATTGGATTTGGGGGAACACGTGGGTCCCTAGGTATTGTCGCAATACAAGGAGGACACCCTGCAATTCCACCCCTCGCAAGGAAATATGTTGACTTGGCAAGGTTTGTTGAGTTTGTTGTTTTGACGCAAGCCCAGGGCCCTTGCTGCAAGAATAAACTTGCTTGGGGACACTTTGATCTTAGTACTGAAGTCTAT
Source organism: Durusdinium trenchii (assembly GCA_963970005.1). Taxonomy (NCBI): domain Eukaryota; class Dinophyceae; order Suessiales; family Symbiodiniaceae; genus Durusdinium; species Durusdinium trenchii. Next base: position 363,747 of record CAXAMN010027850.1, read on the forward strand.
CCCACAGATTGCAAACCAAACAGACCCGCCATGTCACCGGGCAGCCAACACGACGCACCTCTCGACACAAAAAAACACGACGGCGACCTCGCTCCACCACGCTGCCATATGTCCCGGGACGTCGGTATCTGGGGACCACCAACTTGCCTGTGCGAGTCGCCGGAGTCACCCGCGGATTGGCCGAAGATGTCTCACCAACGGCCCCCATGGCGAGGCCAAAACACGGTCCGAGCGGTCCCCATCAGAAAAGTGTCCCTCCATGGTTTGGGTTGTCTTTTTGGTTCAACAGTTGAAACGTGTTGACTTAAGATAGGCTGGAAAATCACCATCAAACGTTAAAAAAAATGGTTTCTGGCAAGTTTCTGGTGGTTCTTCTACACTTCTACATACTACATGGCAAAATTGCAAACAACACTTGAGGTTTGACATCTTTGGAGTTGTGGATTGAATTTAAACATCATAACTGATCCAACATGGCCCAGCGACTCCTGATGGCATCTGCCAGGCTAGGATTGTGGATTAAGCAGGTCTGGTTCGTGAGCGAAACCAAGTTACTAGATTCAATCTTACATAACGTCATGGAAATATTTGTTTGCATGGCCCTATATGATGTGAGAAAGTACTTCATTAGTGCAAACCTGGTGAGAAGTTCGTGCCAATACTCCAGAAGGACACTAAAAACAAAAAACAACCCCCAGAAATCTCTCATCTACTCGTCGTGTAGTGACGTCGTGTTCCAGGCACTCCTTGCGAAAGAACTGAACTCCAGCTGGACAGGACCGAACTGGATCGGATTGTCCCACGCAAAGTTACATATTCTACAACATGAATTAGCACATAGCCACGCCAGCTCTGCGGAGAGTCCAAGGTGCGGATAAAGTTTGATCAACTCACTGCTCATTCAATGCATTCGCAGTTCCCGCAATTCTTGAGGCACAGATAGAAACTAAAATTGCATCAGTGCTTTGCTTGTCACTGTCTAGCTAAATACATTCAAGTCTTGCAGCCTTGCATTGGAATTGGCCTGCTCAACACAAGATCGAGCTCAAAAAATGGAAGCCATGACAGGGGCATTGGGCATTGCATTGGCCGATTTGGACCAAGCATGCAAGTCGTCGTTGTAAAACCGTCGATCCTTGGATGATGGCAACTCGTCCAGTCCGTTTGCTTGCGAAGTTCAATCTTTGTGGTCGCCAACGCTCCGGCAAAAAAGTCGTAAAAATCAGCCCGAGCGGTCACAATCAGCAAAGTGTCCCTCCATGGTTTGGGTTGCGCATTTTCTGTTCAACAGTTGGAAGATGTTGGAAACAATCCTGAAGAATGCCATCAAGATTGGCCGGAAAGTCACCATCAAACGTCAAGAATATCCACTCGACTCGCTCCTGGTGGTTCTTCTACATGGCAAAGCTGCAAGCAAAACTTGAGGGTTGACATCCTTGGAGTTGTGGACTGATTGAGACAACTAAAAATGTATCAGACATGTGTCTCATTTCACACCGGTGACGTGAAGCTTTCGCTGAAACTGGGTGGATGGCATCTGCTAGGCTACCATTGTGGATTGAGCAGGTCTGCTTCGTGGGTGAAGCCAAGCTGCTAGATTCAGTCTCACGTCATGTCATGGAAACCTTTGCTCGCGTGTCATGTGGGTGAATGCTTAATTGGCACAAGCCTGGTGTGAAGCTCGGGCCATTACTCCGCAAATAGTTACAAGCCCCAGGAATCCATTTATCTATATACTCGTGTAGTGACGTCCTGTTCCGGCACCTACCACCTTCTGATTGCTCCACGCAAAGTTACATATTCTACAACATGAAGCTAACACATAGCCGCACCAGCTCTGCGGAGAGTGCATAGTGCGGATAGGGCCTGATCAACTCACTGCCCACTCAATGCATTGGCAGTTCCCGCCTTTCTCGAAGCACAGATAGAAACGACAAAAGCTGCAAACAGTGCTTTGCATGTCATTTGGTAGCTAAAAGCAATGAAGCTTTGTATCGCAACTCAGCCTGCTCAACACAAGATCTATAGCTCAAAAAGTGGACATCATGGCAGGCGTTTTGGGCATTGCCATTGTCGGATTCTGACCAAGCGTGCAATAAAAACCGTCGATCTCAGGTGTGACGTCATGTCCTGAGGATAGATCCAGGGCATCTTCTGAGATGTTACATAATATTTATGTCAGCTGGTGCGAAAACGGTGCCCTTGCCCACTACCCCACGCAAAAGCTCTGGCCTGTGGTCTCAGGTTGCCATCTGAAGCGTTGCTGAAGCTGGGAGGGCTGGATACGGACATGCACCTCAGCATTAACATGCCTTCCCAGCACAAAAAAGACATTGAACATAATTATGAATCGATTCTCAAAGGATCTCAAGCGTGTTTTTTATCCACAAACATGTTGAGCTGCCGTCTCTGACCTGTCCTTTGCAATTTCAAGCTGCAGTTTACGACGCCTCATCTCTGACCAAGTCGCCATCGCTGGAGTCTGGAGCCAATCGACTGCCTCAAAAAGCGGCCAAGGCCATTGGAGCAACCTTAGTGAAAGCTGAGGCTTAGCGGCTTAGCGTGAAAAGACTGAGCTGAGACTTTCGGTTCGCTTGCTTCGCAGAAGTTCACTCATCTTGCCCCCCCGGCAAAAAGAACATATCTCCCTATATCTCTCCCTCATACCGTGCCATGTGGTCCCAAACTCGCACACATGCAGTGTTCCCACTGCACACGCGCGGGCGCGAACGGACGTCGGACCCTGGATGAACCCGAGGGACTCCACCAGGTTGTCCATCGGACCCCGACAGCCGCGCATGTCGCTCTGCACGATGCGCAGGAAGTCCTGCGCGGTGGTTGGGGGGTCCGTGCGTTCGGAAAAAGCGGTGGGTTGAGCGAGCTGCCCATGTCGTGAAGCGTTGGTCCAAAAATGAAAGTCCTAAAAAAGAAAAGGAGTCAGCTGGAGAGCTCCTTTTGCTTCAGCTTGGGACGCAAGTATGGTTTCTCCCCAGCATCTCATGCTTTCCTTCAACAAACCCTGAATGATCTGCATGCATTCTCCTCCATGGGAAGAGGCATTGCCATACTCCTGGCTTGCCAACCCAACGGCGCCCAGCACACGCATCCTATACTTCAACCAGTCACTTATCTCTCTTATCTTCCGAATGTTCAAGCGACTTGAAGACCCAACATGGAACAACATCCGGCCTTCTGAACACTTGAAGAACCTCTTGAAACTGATTTCTTCTTCTCACTCACCTCATCAAAGAAACGTCCTTGGTCCTTTCCTCGGCCAACTGGCCAACTCGTTTAAAGGTTCCTTGTAAATACTTCATCAACTCACACGAATCTTCTTCTCCAGTGCCAGCAGCTTCTTCACCCTTTGGACGCGATGGGCGCTTTGGAGCGCTCTCCTGGCCCCATCTGCCACCAGCAGCGTCCCCAAGACCGTGGGCGGGAAACACTGGCTGCGGCGCTGTTGGGCATAAACCAACCAGCGCTGATAAGAGGACTGGTCGGGGCCCAAGTAGCTCTGCACCTGGCCAGATATATGTCGTGAATCAAGGTGTTTTCACGAGTGGCTGAAAGCATCTCAAATCTGCTTGGTTGTTCTGGACAATTCTGCAATTTGAGCCTCCCAAACACATCTCATTCGCCCATGACCCATGGCCCAATCGATGCCCGCCACACAGTATAGGACGCGCCCACACAATGTGTGCACCCGACTCGCAATGGGAAAGCAGTGACTCGCCTCCTCAGCCGAGCTCTGAGGCCGCAGGAGTTGAGCCAGATCTCTCCTGGTTTCGCGCTGGAAATCCGATCTCCAGCGCTGGGAATCAGGTAGGGCAGAAAGGTAAGGTCAGGTTAAGTGGATTCCTGGGACCCAGCAATTCCTATATAAAATGATGCTACCCTGAGCAGTTTTGATAGCGTTGATGATGAAAATGAAGATGGAGAATTGGAGAAGGAAGAACACGATGATGATGATGATGATGATGATGATGATGACGATGATGGTGATGGTGATTATGATTATGATGATTATGATGATGATCATCATCATCATAATGATGATGATGATGATGGTGCTGCTGATGATGATGATGGTTATGATCTGTTTTAACTTGTTTTAATCAGTGTGCCAGTCTGCTATGTTCCACAGTAGAGTTTGGTTTGATCCACAACCCAAGTACTTTACTATGATGCTCATGTCAGTCAAATGGTGGTGGCATGGGGAACTCGACGGCTTTGGATCAGCGGGCAGGTGTCTACCCCGTATGCCCTAAGGCAAGGCTTCTTTAGCTGCCTCAAGGTTGGTATGAGTAGCGGCGCTATCATCATCCAGGAATAGACTGTGAGTCAAGTAATAAGTTACACCCAACACCAAACTCGACTCGACTAGTCACTAGCCAACTGCAGTAACTTATAGTCAAACAAAGATCTACTGATTTCCACCCAAAAGGTTGACTTACACTCAAAGATGTGGTTCTTCCAGCAAGCCCCTCTACAGACATCTCGCCACGAGTTGTGGTGCGTGATGTTCATCATCACCCTACGAATGCACGCACTCATGACTCCTGAATGAGATTTGACAAAGCCTTACATACCAGACCCTGAGAATTCAATACCGTTCGACCATCCTTTCGACCCACAAAGCCGTTCCTGCAACCCTCCCGCCCTGGTCCATCCGAGAACCAGCACTGCCCACGCGCCCGAAAGCACCCGCCAAGCACACCGCCTGAGCTCGCTGAAGTCGTCGCGGACGTCAAACTTGCTGCCCGTCAGCAGCGTCCCCAAGGAGGCCAAGATCCCAAAGATGGGCCAACCACTCTCGAGCAAATCCTCGTTTTCGTGGTTGGGGAACGAGAAGATCGAGGATCAGCAGAAGTCGAGGCTCAGCTCAGGGCGTGAGTTTTCTTCTTTTTGAGACGCCAGAAGTCGAGTGGATGGAAGGCTCGAGTGGAAGAAGGTCTGCATGAGACCTGAGGTTTAGATGGTTGGACCAGGCGATGTATCCTGAAACCTGGGGCGATTGGATTGTAAATGGTGGAAGACGGAGACCGACTTGGACGGCTTCAAGTAAATGGTTAGGAAAGAACTCGAACCCACTGAGTTGGTCGCAACCCCTCTGATCTCTCCCTGTTGATGCAAGAGTTCTCCAGCACCACCTATAACCCCTGTGTCTAAAACCCCTATCTAAGATCATCTAAGGCTTTCCGGTGCTTTCTAAAGCAACCATCTGTGGTCCCTTCTAAAGCAATCCTCCCAGGCTCCAGGCTCCTAGATTCGGGCTCCAAATCGCAGCTGAGGCTCGTACCAAGTGATCTCATCCTCCAAGAAGAGCATCGAATCCACCTTCCCCCTGCGCGTTTCGGGACTGGAAGGGTCGCCCATGGTCGCCCTACCCAAGGCATTCTTCAAGTCCTGAAAGGGGATTGGATGTATGTAGGACATGACTCCCAGCAAACCAGTCAACTAGGAAGTTGTTTGTATCAATTTGGTCTCGGCTTTGAGAGTGCAGCTCTTGTACATCTGTGCCCGGTCTGTCGGATCTTCAACCCGCTCACCGGCCCGTTTGGCTAGGCGAGGCACACCGTATCCCAAAGGCTATAGAGCACCAAGTTCCGCGTGGCCTCAGGTCGTGATAGCAAACAGTTGGGTGTATATATTGAAGGGCAAGCAACAACAAAACGCGTTTCCTGGGGTCAAACATTTAAAAACACTGTCTTCATGAAGTGAATGTTCAGTTCCCACATCCTTGACAGTCACTACACTGTTTTGTGTTTTATAGTGTTTAGCTCGTCTCCATCAGTATAGGACAAAGCGCAAATCCCTCACCGCTGATCTGGGGCGGTGTTACCTGTTGAAACGCTTACACTACATAGTGGAACCTGCAGGTTAGTGCTTGGCAACATGGCGCGGCTCACTTCTATCTCCAGAACACCACTTGTTGTTTGGTGGTCTTTCTCTCTTTTCAGAACCTCAAAGCGCTCGGCTCGTACCAGACTTGACCATCTAGCCAGACCGCCAAACCCCCAAAATGAAACACCATGGTGCCTTGCGGCGTTCGTAGCGATGCACCTTGTGACGTTCGTAGCTTCTTGCAACGGCTAGAAGCAAGAAACGGCCAATAATTAGAGTCCTTGGGCATGTCACTTCTCCTTCCTGTTCTTCTACCTTGTTACTAATAGTAAGGTGCCAAAGCACGGCCTTCCAACGGCATTGACCCACAACGGGCCTTGGGCATGTCGGGCGTCTTCAAGGCTTCGAGGATCTCCTAGCCACGCAGGCCACGTGTGGACCGTGCCAGCTCAGTGTTCGGTGCCAAAAGCAATGAAGCGACTCCCACAAGGTGAGATCTGTTGTCTGTTTTTCTTCGCGTTTCTTCATACTGTTTAACTGCCTATAAGAAGTGCATGGAGCCGGGGTTTTCTGCCTGTTTGTCTTTTTTGTTTAACTCTTATTATTGCTTCATACTGCCTATAAGAAGTGTATTTGTGTCTTGGCCGAAAACCCCTGCTCCAATGGATCTTCAGAGGCCAGTCTTGTTATATCATCGATTGTCCTTTCACCAAGGAGCCTTTGGGGCTTCCCTCTTGCACACCCACCCAGAAAGAAGCGACTGGCATTTCCAACTTGCCTGTTATACACCTCCCTTCGCCTCCTCGAAGTCTACTTGAAGCGCAGGGTCCATCATGGTTGTGCTGGGAGGCTTGGTAAAGCTGCCCTCCCTCCGAGTTCCTATCATTAATCAGGATGGTTTCACTGCTTAGCTGGCTTGTCTGCTGAATGCTAAGGTCCCAGGTGCAACCGGGGTTCTTCTTGAACTTCAGATCCAACGATTCGGTGTGCTACGATGGATTTTTTAATTCTGATCATCCAGTGACTCTACAAACAGACTTGACTGTCAGTCTGCTGACTGTCAGCCCAGTGATGCTTCGTTACAAAGTGATATCCAATCAAACTGCCACGGGGCGCATCGGGGCCCTCTCCTTTGAAGAGGTCAACAACACGGCTGTTCTCAGAGCCACCTGGCAGTTCTCAGTGGTTTTTGGTGGGTCACAAAGGATTCAATCCATAGACACCTCCGGAAAAAAAGTACATCCAAACTTCTGGTTTAGTGTATGTTGGCCAAAAAGGTGAGACCTTCACATGGGATGAACCTGCTAGGGATGAACTCCTTCAAATAGTCCATCAATCCAAATAAACCCACCATATTACACCATGATATAATCCACCTAGGGCTGATTGCCTTCTGCCCCCCCGGACCAACATGGATTACTCAACTCGCGATGGGAAGAGGTCTTTGGAGGCTTTTCGTCTACCCAACACATTCCTTGTATGACCTGGCAGGTGGCGACCTCAAACCATCAATCAATGGATATCGGATATCTGATCACATGTATTATATATATATAGAGTTTTCCATGTATATCCTGGAGTACATCTCACGACCCGATCTCACGCCTCTCCAATGGGGCATTGTGCACATTGCAGGCTGTGGCAGGCTGTTGACCCTTCACCCGAGAAATAGGACGTCCTGGGCTGCGGGCAAACATCATCACAGCATAGATCATGGAAACCTATTTCCAAACATACCTGGATGCTCCAACTAGAATTTCTGACTTTTGACTGCATTGTTATATAATTAGTTAGAATCAATTAGATGAACAGGCAGAACATTCTGCGCAGTTGGAAGATCCAGGTATGTCCAAATGATCTCTTGCAACTGGCATACCTCTCTTATCGTCTGTTTATAGTGGGTTGAAGCCTTTTCTGTCCAACAAGAACATACAATCAATCGCAATACATGTCCAGAACTCACTGACAAGACCTCAACCAATCTCAGACCTTTCATTCACATCAGCTCAACACTCCAACAATCACCCAAAACTGATTTATTCCTTAACCCTGACACCACCAGCACACAGAGACCACCTGGTGAGAAGCTTTTTTGCACCTACGCCCCCTACGCTGGGTGAAGGATCAAAAAAAAATAAATAAGGATCAAAAAAAATAAAGCAATGAGATCAAAAGAAAAATTAATAAGGATCAACAAAAAATCAAAATCTGGTGACGTAATAACAAAAACAATTGACAGACGAGGATCAAAAACAAAACAAACAAGAATCAACAAAGAAAGAACAGTAATGTGTGCAGTGGCAACAGTAGTAGTGACCCTCGTCGTCGTTGTCGTCGTCGTCGTAGTAGTAGTGGTAGTAGTAGCAGTAGTAGTAGTAGTAGTAAGTAGTAGGTACTAGGTAGTAGGTAGTAGGTAGTAGGTAACAGGTAGGAGGTAGTAGGTAGTAGCAGTAGTAGTAGCAGCAGCGGCAGCAGCAGTAGTAGTAGTAGTAGTAGTCGTGGTAGTCGTAGCCGTGTTGTGGGAGCAGTAGTAGCATCGGGTTCCTCACAGAAGATACTATGCTACACTGGACTTGCTGCTTCCTCCGCTGAATTTGTCGCTCGTTCTCGGGAAGCTCACAAAAGGTATATTTACATGGGAATGGCTCAGTGACCTGAGCAGGAATTCTGATCTTTTTCCACGCACGGTCATCATAAGTCTCTATGATAACAAAGGATGTAGGAAGCTTTCGGGGCGCAAAATACGTCTTCAAGCCTCTTCGACCCGATATAATGTCCGGTGTAACCCTGGGAAAACCAGAAGCCCTGGAAGACCTGACGCCTTGAAGATGCGCAATCTGCTCCTGCGTGCGTGGCAGACACATGATCTTTGATGCAAGTGGGAGTGTGCGCCGGCGCAGCCATTATGGTGAAGGCTTCCTACTCTTCCAACGTGCGCGCGTACAAGCGAGTTGCTTTCTGCGCGCACACGCGAGCGGCATGCCGGTCTGAAATCGGGCCCTGTTACGCCATGCCGGTCTTAACTCTTAACTGCAGGAGGAATGAGAGCGGGCAAGACAGTGTCAAAAATGAAAGAAACGAACCACAATGAATTAACCGATGTTTCTGTCATCACGTGCCCAAGTGGCACAGGGCAATCTCCTTTTCCGGTCGTGAAGGCTAGACGCTTCAGTCAGCGCAGTAGTCACCTTGGGAAGCATGTCTTGGAGAAAAAACAATTAAGATACTATACTTCTTGAGTACAAGGCTGAGAGGTTTTGGAAGCAAGCCAGCAGCAGCAAGGCGATGGTAAGAGGCCTGAGACGTCCAACGATGCAGTGTAAGAAAATGAAGGAACCAGTTGGTGCTGAAACTGATTGCCAACAACTGGCTCTATTCGTCGCAGACGCTGGCTTGGGTGCCTTGGTAAAGACCGATCGCGCCACGAAGAAAAAGGTGTGACAAGTAGACGGTCACAAGACCAGTATTTTTGTCTAAGCACCTGGCTCGTTGGGCAGATCCGCGGGCACTGACCTCAGTCGAAGCGATGTAAAGCGGCATCGAAAACAGCACCAAGCCATATCAGAGCAGACCAGTAATGATTAAGGTTGCAACGTTGGAATGAGGTAACTCTGCAGCATGCCCAGGTACCTACGCACGAACGAAGGCAAGTGACAGATCTCTATCAAGCAGTACGCAAACGAACTAGGAGCGAGACATCCGCAGAGTCCTCCCCAGCAAGCACCTATGGGTGAATGCTCAAGACAAAAAGACACACATAACATGCGAAAGTGCAACATCTAGCAAGCTCTTAGTCGAACACATCTGATGAGCCAACTCCAGCCGCCACCTCTGGGACATGAAGCTGGCAGACCGTGGTCAATGAAGGCTGACGCAAGGACACGCAACGGCGGACGGAAAGAACAAACATGCGCAAAAGGCAGCGACATACAAGATCAGCCCTTAGGGCCAGACTTCTGTGGGGACATCTGCAGGTGGCACCTGTCGCGGGCACTTCTGGCAGATTTGTGGAAATTGCGAAGTGATGTTCAAGCAAGGTTTTAAACCAAACAAAACATAGAACACCGAAGGTTGACGCATCATCAAACTTATATCCTGGCTTTTGAGGCGCAGGCCTGATGCTGCACCCACTTCGTGGCAGCGCTTTGCATTTGGAGGAGGACACCAGAAGGAAGACTTGGCAAGGCAAGGCGGAGGTCTGCAAAGCTCAGGACGGACAACTGATGAACTGTTATTTGCTGCTGTTGCAGCGGAGGATTCCACAAAGTCCACTGGTGACAGCGTAGAAACGCAGCAAGTGCAGCGTCCTCACGCGGAATGGCCAAAGGCTGAGGTCGAGGATGGCTTTGGTCCGAGAGCCCACCCAAAGCCGAGGGCAACAAGACTTGAACAGGCTGTTGTTCAAACAAAGGTACCGGCTGGCTTCGCTGGGGAAACACTGGCCGCTGTAGCGACAATTGGCCTAAAACGAGGAACGCAGCATGCATGTGCTCACAGGTTGCGTGGAGACAAAACTCGGCGCAAAACGCACAAAAGCCCTGCGTATGCGGGCTGAGCTCCTGCGCCATTGACTCTCGACGCCAGAATTGGGCAGCAAAGTGGCCCACTGCAACAACAACATAGGAATCCAACAGCTTCAAAAGCTTTTCCAAATCCAAAAGAGGCTGCGCCAGGCCGAGGTTCAATAGAGCGCGGGTCAAGGAGGTTTCAGAATTGGCCCGGAGAAGGTTCGCAAAAGCTTGCGCAAAACCAGAGGACGGACACTGCACGGCATTGTCAGGCGTTCTGACCCAAGTTTTGGAAGCGTGGTCATATGTGGCCAGGGTGCGGCGCATGCACAAGAATGTTGTCCCATCATCATCGTCAAAACGGTCCCACGCCTGCACCCTAAAAAACTGTTCCGCCGATGACCGGCCTTGCCGGGTCAGTGCGTCCGAATCCCACAAGACCATCTTATCAGGAAACGGTTCGGCTGGCATGTCGGGTAGGCACGAGCCCGCTGCGCGCAAGTCCATCAGACGTGACTTAGTGAAGCTGGCTAAGGACGATGCGAAGGATTGCAAGCTACTGCGGAGGCCGAGGTACTTTTTAAGCTTCCAGCGGTGCCATGACTCCTGCGCTTGTGTGCCGGAAGCGGATCCAGGCTGGATTCGCTGCAGGCCACACCACCACTCAGCGGTGTAGAACGTAGTTGGTTCTCCGGGCCAGTCAAAGGCTCCAAAAGCAGTCTGGGCTTGCTGGCGCGAATGCTTGACAAAGTAATGCCTCTGCAATGCTTTCGCTGCTTTCTCTTCAGGGGGCTGCTGCGAAACAAGGGTTTGAAGAAGCAAAGCAGTGATGGAATGAAAAAGCAGAGCTGTAGGGACACAGCGAAGACAAAAGAACGCTCGCTCCACCAAGGGCAACAACTTCAGACCACTCTGCGTCAAATGGCTTTTCACTGTGGCAAAGGCACCTGTGCGGAAGGTTTTGATCCTCTCATCTGCAGGCATCAAAGCTTTTGTGGTCTTGAGGCGGTTGCAAGCACCAATGACATGTGCCCAGTCGGTCACCCGGCTAGCGCAGCGAAACACCGACTTTTGAGCCAGGTCCTCACCAGGGTGCATGTCTGCATGGTATTGGTGACAGGCCGAACGTAAGTCCACATCTGCAAAACGGTCAGCGCACGCACACAAAGCTTCAAATAAAACCTGGTAAGTCGTCTGACTTTCTTTGTTGGCAAGACCGAAAACAAGAGGATGAAAGACCGTGCGAAAAGCATAGACGCCCTCGGATGCAGCATAATGCTTGGACAAGACACCTACAGTCATCAAGACCCAATCATCTTCTGTCAGTCTAAATGTGCCATCTCCGCGCAATTTTATGTAGGTCTTGTTTGTCAAACTGCGCAACGTGTCTTGCAGTAACATTGGGTTGCAAAAAACTACTGCTGTGTCATCGGGTTCCAATAGGAGATCTGCAACCTTTAGCTCATTTACAGCATCATCTACACCCTGCACAGAACCCAGTTCACGCTCCAATTGTCTCCAGTCTGCAGCCACCCACTTGAAGGAACTGGCACGGGAAGCAGCACTGCCCTTGTGCACGCGGTGGTTCTTTCCCCACGTGCGGAGCCAGGCGTCTGACGGGCGGTCCGGCTGGTGTTGCTCGACGACCCGCACAAGGTCTTGGGTTGTGAAACGAGTATGGTTTTGCACATACTGCTTCAAAGCATGCTCGGCAGTAGCAGTCAGAGGATTCCATGCCCGTGTGGCACTAAAATCGCCGTGGGCAGTGATTGGAGTGGACTTCCTCTCAATTTCATTCTCCGGCTAGTTGTATGTGCAAATTGCTTTCCAGCCCTTCCGATCCTGACATGCATCGCAGGAATTGCACCAGAGGTAAGCCTTGAAGCCGTGTGCATGTGGAGCGCATTGGGACCGGATTCTCAAATTGTGCCCGGGTATGAGAGAACTTGCCCAAGCTTGCTCTTGCTTCAAAAAATCGACTTTGGACAAGGCGCGCTCGCACGGCAGTGTGTACCGCATGGTGTAGAGAGCAGCAACCTCCTCAGCAGAAGGACGACCCCGACGTGCGTCGTTTTCTTCAGCGTTGTCTGCTGGCTCCTCCCCGTGTCTTCCACGTTTTCCTGCGCCATGCATTGGTGGAAGTGGTGAGCGCTCAGGACGTGCATCCTGACCAGCAGACTGCGGGATTGAAGACGGCCAGAAAGCCTCAGAGACTTGTAGGTCCAGAAGGGTGGCTGAAATCGCTGGAGAGAGAGGGCAACGATGGAATTCCACATATCGACCCGTCCCTCCCTGCCGTCGTTTCTTTTCTTTTAAGTCCCCAAGGCCCAAGCAAACAAGCTCATTCAGCAAGGCTAACCTGTCCTCGCGCTTGGCAGACCCTCGGAGCATGGCGAAATGGGTGCTGAGGTGCGTCTCAAGAATGCCGTCTCCAAGACACGGGCTGCCATTGGCCGGACTTGCTGAGGCGAGGCCAGACTAGAGGGTTGGACTCTGGGCTTGGAATGCATGCGACGAACAGTCGAATCCACTATTGCGCAACTTCTGCAAAGACGGAGGGCAAAGTGCTGAATGGAGCATTTGATGGCATCGTCACCTCAGATTCATTCAAAACGTGGAGAAGAACACAGCAACAAGCAACTCTAAGCAGTCAAAAAATAGAAAAGCTTTTCCTAGTGATCTCCCTCATCATATGTCTTGACGCAGCAGGTTACACATGTCTAGCTAGTGTAGGTGGGTCGTAGCACGGTGGGGAGCCGGCATTTGCGTTCGTTGCGTGGTAGTTTGCAGGGTGGGCCGTAGCATCCACCATTGTGGCGCAATCACGAAGGGCAAAAAAAGGTAGTGTGGTGCGTGGTTGGCGGCCTCAACATTGGGGCAATAGTTGGGTGGCGGATGAGTAGTTTGTCTTCGTTGCACGCAACCACAAACAACAATCAGGCGCACGCTGTGTCCTTTGCAGTTGCGTAGCAATCTGCAGTTGGCCACTGGGGCAAGGTCGCAAGGAATATACAAATTGAGTGGCAGGTGTGTACCTCGCCTTTGTTGAGCCGGGCTTTAGAGTCGACCATTGTGGCACAGTCACAAAGGGAATGATGTGTGGTGCGTTGCGGTGGTTTGCGGGCTGTGTATAACAATCTGCTGTGCGGGCGTTGCTCGGTGTCAGATCATAAGTTTACGTTTGTTGTCCAGTAATTTGCAGGGTGGGCCACTTAGCATGACAGCGGAGTCACAAAAGGCAAAAATAGTGTGGTGTCTGGTCTGTTTGCAATGATGTGTGCGTATATATTTTTAGATATATATATATATATATTGCGATTGTGGGCGGTGCCCCTGATGCATTTTTGTTGGGAAATCTGTGCCGAGCGTCGATGTATGAGTGTGGGCGGCGCTAACCTTTCTGACACAATCTTACAAAGATTTTCTGTTGTTAGCCAGGGGGTTGGGAGCGGACATACGGGATCGGGGGTCAACAGAAAGCGACCGTATACTTGGCACTTGGCGTTGCAACACATCTATGCTCGAGCCTGAACTTTCTTAAAAATGCACCAAATGCGATTCTAATTTCAGACACACAAAAAATTCTTCCATAAAGCCAAGTCACTGAGAACGAAAGATTGAGAAGATGGCTCCACAGCCCACGAAGCAAGGGCAGTAAGACATGCGGCTGTTGGGACATGGTACTCCATTTTGCCCAATGCAGCTTTCATGGCTGACCCCCAACCGCCTTTTTGGTCTTCTTCATACAAGTCATAGTAAAAGGATCGCACAGCTTCCTGGGCTGGAAGAGACGGGTGCAAAGGTTGCAACGGCAGGGCATCCGGCCCATGGTGTTCCACAGTGTGAGCACAGATTTTAACCATGAGATCCTCAACACACGCAGGGTCTTGCAGCCCAACTTCCCTGTCAACGATGGCCCGCCCTGTTGGGCTCATCAACACCCGTGCGCTAAAGCCGCACTTGTGGAGTGCCTCGACACGACACCACCAATCTTCGAACAAATTGAATTGCTGAAAGAGGCACAAGTTGATATTCGTAGGATCGAAAACGAGCGGGGCAGGAGCTGCCTCATGACCAGCGAGGGCTATGGGTGGGTTGCGCTTTTGTCGCAGGTTCTCTTCGGCGCCAGTCCCCCACTCAAAGCGGCCTCCATTGGCTGACTCAAGCCACCTAGTCAAGTCCAAGAACTTGCCAGTGTCCACTGTCTTCTTGCTTGGAAAATTTGGGTCTAGAATGGGTTTGGATTCAGGACCATACAGAAGAAGAGTTCCGTCCAACGCTCGGAGTCGGTTTTGAATGCGGTTGTTGTTCCCCACACCAATCCGATGCTGATCTGGCCAGAACGCGTGAGGCAAGGATTCCACCATGCTAGCAAAGGCTTTCATCACAAAGGCACACGTCGGAGACTTCCCCGCGTTTGGATCGCCGGTGGGGCATGCCCACCACCGCGCTTTGCATGTGAATGATTTTGACTTGTCCGCGTACAGGGCGACCTCTAGAGCCTTGTTCTGACAAGAGGCCAAACAAGCTCGGAAAAGATCGAAAGCAAAAATGGCCGGGAGGCCACATCCTTCGTGCAAGTATTCGCACGCTACTGCCAAAGGAAGGAGAGTTGTCTGGCCAAGAGAACGCGGAAACTTGGCGGCTTGCTCAATGGACAAATCCAATCCACGAAGGTTCTGAATAGATTTCAAAGACTCGACCAAAATTTCACATAAACTATGCTCTGCGATGTATTGAGAATATAGAGGCATCCTACCCCAAAAACCACTGTCCAAGCCAGCGTCTCCTTTGGAATTGGCAAGTATGGAGAACCACGCATGCACTTCCCCAGCGGGGTCGTCAACATAGCAGGCCATGCCCATGCGCCCGGGCAGGGTGTCCTGATCACCGGAAGTCAAGGTCTCTTCCGCCTTGTCACTGGCAGCAGCGTGCGAGGAAGCAGCACCATGGCGACTGTGCAAACGACCGAGTTCGGCGGAAGCGGCAAAAGAAGGTGTATGCATAGTCCAAGAAGCAGGAGGTCTAGGCACAAGCGGCAGCGCAGGAGCGCCGACACCAGAAGTGAGAGCTGGAACATGAACGTCGGCCAATGACAAAGCAGGAGCTGGGAGCGCATCAGGAGATGCTACTGGCACACCGGGACATGGAGAACCATCCTCACTGGCAGAATGCACAAGATCAATGTAACCTGGTTCAACGCGCGTGTGCCGCCTGTCAGACGCACATGCCCAATCCAAGGCAGCGTCAAAATCGTCGCAAAACCGACGGGCCGCTTCTCGAGCAATTGGAGCCGGGACACCCACAACTAGCAGGTTCCAATATGTGGACGACGACGCGTGCACTGGAGGTGGTGTGTCCCCAATCATGCCTCCATGAGCTTCTGGTAGGTTCTCCGTAGCTGGACGCCACTTCGGGAAGAAAGGCAAAGAATTGGAAGCGACCTCATGACGATGTTGCATTGTCTTGGGCAACCATTTTGGGAAGAAAGGCAAAGAAGTCCAAGTTGCAGAAGCCTGACGGTGCACGCAGTGTTCCAGAGGGCCAGAAAAGATTGGCTCTCCCATGGCTGGAGAGGAGACAGACTCGGACCGTGACACGGTAGCTTCCTCAACATCAAAGGGCCATGTCGGTGACACGGTAGGAACACAAGCAGGCACATTGAAAGACGCAAAAGCAGGACTTACATGAGAAGCAGGCAGGCTTTGGGGCAAAACTTTTGAGGGCAAAGTGAACGCCGCCGTTGACATCGCTGCTGAACAGGATGCGCGACGGAGCGGAAACCTTGACCCAAAACAGATTCGACAGCATGGATTTTCGCAAGGCCTCTCGTTTTCGCCCGTCCAGGCAGGGCTGTCAACATCCAAACCACCTTCTGCTCGAACACCTAAACCGGTGGCAACACCGCTTTGCGACAACGGGAGCGAAGAGCTTGACATTGTAGGACATGAGGATTCGGGCACAGGTGTTACGGGATCAGTAAAGATTCCACTACCACGCAATCCAGCTTCAACCTTCGGCGAAATTCCACTATGCAGGCACGATGGATTAGCGCGATGTAGTTTGCAAGCCACATAATGCCCAAGTTTATGGGCATGCTTCTGTGTATATAACATAGCGAGTGTCTGGGGGCACGCATCCAGCCATTGCCCAGCTTCCACGAGGGAAAATTGCTGAGCATCATGCCCGGGCAAAAACAACAAGCAGGACCTCGCTGGCTTATGTAGGATCAAGAGGCCCTGTGGGTACCAACGGTGCAAAGCGGAGACTGCAATCTGAATGTGCTGTGTGCTTGTGACTGGACCCACTACATCTGCAGAGACATTGGCTTTCAAAACTTCCTGAATTGCATGTGCAGGGTTTTGCTTTGTGAGGTCAGCGTGCGAAATCCACCAGCAATGGGAAGCGGCACCATTTTCCATCGGGCAAAACAGCCAACCCGGCACGCAAGGAAACACGCAGGAACCAGGCAGGGCGCGATGAGAGCAGTCCAAAGACAATCGCTGGAGTCGCGACGCGGCAGAGGGCTGGCTTGCACCAAAACATGGCAGTAGAGCTCGCGCTGCGCGATTCCGCTCCTGCACAGGCAGGTGCCAGAAGAGTGCTGCGTGGGGACCTAAAACATTCATGATCGAGCGACAAGTCCAAAGAGGAGCCACTTGCGGATGCGACGAAAGCAAAACGGATTTGGGCCTGTGGATCTTGCAAGCAGGTAAACCGGGATACAAAACCGGGCGCAAAGAGGAATCCCACGGAATGCATCCTGGTCCGACTGCAGTCTTGGTCGGAAAGCCAGAACGAGCCGAGAAGGAACCATGGCGCGCCAGACAAGGTGGACGCTGGGCAGACGGGACATCCAAGTCCAGAACAACCAGGCCAGGGTTCACTTGGAGATCCTTGGAGGACGCTAGCTTCAGGAAGCGAGCTTCAACAGCACCGCACTGGACAGAAACCATGAAAAAGCCGTCAGTAAGAGTAGTAGCAGAATCCACCAGGAAGACATCACCAGCACGAGCCATTGCAGAAGATTCATAGGAAGTGACGGCGTCAAACAAAACTGCAGTCTCACGGGCACAAGCAAGGGAGCAACGAGGGGCCAAATACGAAGGACCCAGCCAGAGTGGAGAGGACAACCTGAGTGCACCAAGCGGTAAATGTTCTTTTTGCAAGATGCAGCGCGAAGACACTAGCTGAGGACTTGGCAATGACACGGCTGGCATGTTTCAAACGAAGTGCCTGAAGCAGTTGAGAGCAGCCAGTTGAGAGCAGCATCCCTCTTATAAAAAAGGACAGAACAAACCTGGCCCTGAGGCGCTTGCTGCAGTCTCTTGGGGTCGCAATTGGCAGATTGGCAAATGGCTGCGAAAGTAAACAAATTAAGTGACTTTGCTTACAGCATCCGCGATGATTTTTCTTCTGTCTGTTTTCTGTCTTCTCTTTCTCTGGAACGGGTTTGGTGTTGCTGGTCATATTGCAAAGATCGTTGGTGTCTTTCTCTCCTTCTAGTCTTCGAAGCCCAGGTGTTTTTCTGTTGGTGCATCGTTCTGCCTGGCACTGCCTTGGATTGAACTGGCCCTGGGGACGATTCCGGCACGTCTTCGCTCTACCACTTGCCAGTTGTAACGTCATGTAGCAAGCGACCAAGGCTGCATCTCTCCTTTCTGGCGACCGAAGCGCGCGGCTTTTAATTCGTTGTCAATTGTTTTCATTATTTTTCAATATCTAGGGGGCACAACGCGCAGCTATTTGCAGCATCTTAGACCTATATAATGGCCGCAAGGCGGAGTGAGCGAGTAATTTTTTGGACGAAATAACTTCGGGAGCACGACTGACACTTAAGAGAATCAGCTGGCGTAGCAAGCAAAGGGCATTAGGAGAAGTAGGGCGCTGGGCAATAAAATAGAGCGTGGTGGACCTTTACAAAAATGCCGTTTTCGTGGGAGTTTGGAGGACAGGTCCGCGCTTGGATGTTGCTGTGTGCAGTTGGTTGTGTCTGGGCGTTCTTGATATTTGCTTCTCTAACTTTCAGCGGTCTTTGTCGGGGTTGGCTTGCAACTCACTGGCTGACTTGAGTAAGCGATCTCGGCAGCACGCGCCGCCTACTGAATTATGACGACGCCAATGCACACACCTCACTCGCGCGCTCAAAAAATAACTCCCTTGCCCGCTCTGGCGCCTGCCTCCTTTGTGAGCCACAGGCGCGCTACCTTGGCGTGGCTCCTTCCTCCTCTAAATTTGGTTCTTGGGCGGCTCACAAAAGGACTGACGCCTTCCTCCTCCAAGTTTTGCCCTCGGAAGGCTTACCTTGGAATGGCCGCTTCCCTCCTCCAGGTGGCTCACAAAAAGGTCTGCTACCTTCGAATGGCTCCTAGCTCTCACCTGAATATTGCCTATAATGCGTCCTGCAAGCAGTTCATGTAAGCACTGCTCTACTTCAATGTCTACTTCAATTTATTTCGTTCTTTGTGTCTTTCGCTCTTTCTTTCTGTGTTTCTTTCTTTCTTTCTGTCTTTCTTTCTTTCTTTCCCTCCTTCCTTCTCTCTTTCTTTCTTTCTTTCTTTATTTCTTTCTGTCTTTCTTTATTTCTTTCTGTCTTTCTTTCTTTCTTTCTGTCGTTCTTTCTTTATGTCTTTCTTTCTTTCTTTCTTTCTGTCGTTCTGTCTTTCTTTCTTTCTTTCTTTCTTTCCTTTCTCTCTTCTCTATTGCTTCTTTTTATCCCTGCTTGTTGTTGTCTTGATCTCTACTTATTTTTTTATTGATACCTATTTGTTTTGTTATTGATCCCTCTACGCTCTTGCGGCCAGCACACCTGGTGAGGGCCGCATGTTCGGTCAGGGACCAGCCCGCCGCCAGCGAGGGGCGCAACAAGCTCTGGCGCGCCTCGCGGACCTCTTGAGGCCATGCCTGCAGTGGATGGTCGGTCAGGCGCCGCAGGCTGAATGAGCAAAGACGGGAGCAATCGAGGATGGAAGTTATGCCGGGCCGGAGGAAGTCAAGGACGGTCACACGAACATGTCGATGTGAAGTGTCTTTGGTCTATCACCACCGGGTTGACCCCTCACAGGAACAGATTCTGGAAAAACCGCGCGGTTTGGTGGGAAAGGTGACCCAAAGTCATCTTGGATCATCTTGGATGCCGAAAGAATGCGGCTGCAAAGCTGAGTTTCAGGTAATTCATCTCTAATGTCCCAAGAATTCCGATCTGATTGGTGTTTGTTTCACCCACTTGAACATATATTAGTCAGAGGGTCCAATCATCCCCAAGTAAGGGTGGGAAAACAAATATATCCAAAACCATCACCGATCGCGATCATATATAGACTCATATACCATGTCCCCTAGGGATCCAAGTACATCCTCAAAAGGTACTTGGACCCTCCAAACCCACCCCAGTCCCACCTTCTCAGAGGGTACTTGGATCCTTAGGGGTATATAAGATGGATTTGGTCCAGGCACCGGGAAATCACACCGGGCTTCACCATGATTCACATCTATTCAGCAGGGATTCACCCAGATGGAAACCTGTCATCCCAGGCGCAACTGGGTCTCGTACCGAACCTTAGGAGGTGAGCAAGACAGGGCCCAGTCATACCTATTGAGAAGGCTTGTGGATCCCGAACGCGAATGAAACATACACAATCACGGACCGTTTTTGCCGCAAAACCCCAGAGACAACGGACCTGATCCGCCTCGTCGGTCAGCAGTCGGATGTGTTGCTGCAAATTCTCCCGCAGGTCGCCCCAGTTCCGCATGCGGCTGGTCATGGGGCAATAGAAACCTCGCAGCGTTGAAATGGATTGGTCAGAAATCCCCAAAATATATATTATTGACTAATATATAACGTACTTCAGAATATAACCTGTCTTGAATAGTGCTTGAAATGATTTGGTCTCCAATCACCTTCTGAGAAGGTACTTGGATCCCTAGGGATATACTTTATATTTGATTTGAATATCCACATATCCTTGCTGCAAGCTTGCAGAACCTGCTGGCAAGCACACTCCTCCAATTGTTGGTGCTTTCCAGTCTTTTTTTCCCATCTCTTGCTGCTAAACTTACTTCCTCCGCACAAGAGGCGTCCTGAAATTCCAGGATTCCATAAACAAGAAATGGATCGAAATGATCAAAAACACATCTACAGTATACATAATAAGGAGCGACTTGCAGGAAAGTGTCTTGTAACACCTTGTAACGAAATCTGGCTAAAAAGTATCCAAAGGTTCATATCGAACACCATTGGCAGCCGACAAAAATGAAGGACACTCGATCCAGTATAACTCCGTCCACATCTATGGTACCCCATTAAAACCCCCCCATTGTCTTGCCCGTCCCGACCTGACCCCAAGGTCAGAACCGGTCTGCCTTGCGCGGTAGCGCGGGCTACCGCTGTTGGCCCAAGGCACTGAGTCCGTTGCATTGCAGCCAATCGTTGCGGGTCGCCGGTAACGCCCAGTCGAAAGTGGCCATCCATGGCCGAGTCGAGGATTGGTCGAGGCGTCGGATAAGAGGCGGTCGAGAGGTGGACACTGAGTCCTTTTGCTGGAGGTTGGGAGTAGCTGCATGATCTACATTGATCTACACTTCAATGCTGTTGTAGTTGGTGACAAGGTTTCATGGATCACCAGTTCTCAGTCGTTTGCAATTCCAAGGGGTTATTCGAAGAGTTTCCAGCAATTGGAACGACCTGCTATCCACCTAGGGGCGGAAGCGCATTTTCCCAAACGTGCATCACTTTTCAGACTGCAGGGTTGGAGTCGGGTTTTGCTTGGGTCTGGGTGTTCATTCTCCCGAAAAAGCACCAATTTGGTCCATTATCCATCTGCAGGGTTTGCAAACTCTCGGTCAGTAGCCTTCCGGGTGGGTGATACTCAACTTTCAATGTTCCGGGCAGGGTAAGCACAAAATGGCAGTGTACTCAACAAAGAGATCATTGAGATCATCCATAATGGACACCGAGTGAAGTTGTTCCTTCCAAAATCTGTGCAGGGTATATGTATAAACATGCTATAGCCCTCTTGCCCTCCTCTATATACCTGTCACAAAGAATAGCCAAATGCCTCGCATAAACATCATAGAGCAAAACTGCAAAACTAACTCGTGAGCGCGCGCCAGCGTGCAACAGCTGCAGGTTCACCTGGTAAACACACGTAATGGCTTGCTTTTTACTTTAAACATCAAGCCCAACAGCCTCATAACTTGAAACTAATTAAGCCATTTGCTTGCTAAAGAACGGCATCAGCTGCTCAGCTGTTGTCGAAGAGCATTGGCCTTTGAACACACCCACTGTGATCTAGCGCGTGCTCTTGAGGTCCAGGAGAGCCCACTGCAATCTGGCGTTTGCTGTTGAGGTCGAGGGGTGCCCACTGCGATCTGGCGTGTGCTCTTGAGGTCCAGGAGAGCCCACTGCAATCTGGCGTTTGCTGTTGAGGTCGAGGGGTGCCCACTGCGATCTGGCGCTTGCTGTTGAGGTCCGGGAGTGCCCACTGCGATCTGCCCTTTGCTGATGAGGTCCGGTAGTGCCCACTGCGATCTGCCGGAGAAGGCACGGGATTCTTTTCTATAATCTAACAACCCTCACCTGAGAGGTGTGGAATAATGTTGTGTCATTATGTTCATTCCTAAATGACCATCACGTGTATATCATGCAATGACTCACCATCAATTTAAACCAATCCACATCTTCTTTATTGTGTGTGTGTGTGTTTTTTTTAAGCGCCCGCTTCACGCGCGCACTTCAAGCTGACGCGCGTGCAATGCACGTAGCAAGACTCCTGCGCACCCGGCTTTGGGGCACGATTCTGACGAGAAAATCTGGGATGGGAAACCTCACCCCGTGTGACTGTGAATTGTTGATCACATGCAACCTAGCGCCATATTTGTTTACAGTTTACAAGCGGATCTCGGAGATCCTCTCTCGGGTAGTGATCAAACCAGGTTTCCCATCACGCCGTGTGGCCTAACCACAAAACAATACAAAACACCTTGGTCACCAAGGCTTTCGTGGTCCAGCAACAGCTCCTTTAGACGAGAGAAAGCGTATTCTTCCAAGGAATCGTCAGATCGAATCACGTCGATGACTTCAAGTAGATTAAGGCAAACTTTGGCGGAAACATCATGCAACAACAATTGAATTCTCGATGTATAGTCGCTCTGGATCTCAGCACCCTGCAGGAGTTCAAGTACCTCATTCTCGTTGTTGAACGTCGAGTCTCCACATCAAAGGCTTTTAGAAAGTTCTTGGGACCTTAATGGAAATTGTGAAGTAAGGGACGCTTGGGGTAGCACTTCCTCGCTTGGGGTAGTGGCTGTTTGCACTGCACCAGCTGTTGCAACCAGTGCTCAACGCAATTCTGCTGCGGCAGCTAAGGCCTGTGACGTCCACGTTGACACGAACGTCCATGTGCAGCACGAGTCTGTCCGGCGTCGTGACAAGACTGGCGAAGAATCACCCCAAAGTGGATGAACTATATGGGCCACGGATGATTATAGGGGCGATCCACGGATGATGTGGAAGAACAAATGGCCGGGCAAAGGGCCACTCATTTTTGTGGAATCTCTCATGGAAAGACATGGTTCACCTGGCGATGTCCATCCAAAAAGGCTTGCTCCAGGCAAGACAGGAGCCATGAGTTGGGTGGTCGAAGTGGACAATATTGATGGTTCTATAGGTTCCTATGGGGACAGTGGTGTACTGCCCCCTACAATTCACGAGCACCGTTTCCAATGTCGTTTTCCGCTCGGTGATTGGAGAATCAGTTTCGCAAATGAGGAATGTAGCTTCATGTAGTTTCGCATCCATGGAGAACCGTGGTTTTGGCATCTCGGTCTGCTTTGGGAAGATTCTGATCAAAGAGATTCTGGAATCTACTCTTGGTTGGCACATACAGACAATCCAAGTGATCTGAAAACAATCCGTGTGATCTGAAGGACACCATTACTTCACTTACTTTGTTTTTATGCAGTGCAGTTGAATTTAGCTATGGTACTATGCAGTTGGCAAACAGTCGGCCAATCAGCTGCAGCATGTGAGGGTGTCACACGTCGCTTCCTTTGGCGATCTCCCGCGTACGCGGGGGTGATGCAAAGATCAACACAGGTGGCTGTGCGATCATCAGCACTTGCGGCACAGAGATTTTCTGATTTGCTGCAGCAAACCTTACAAGGAACACACAATTTGGGTTCTTTCAAAGTCTTCCATGACAACCCCAAGGGGTTCTTGGTCTACCGGCACTTTTGGTTGGGTAGGGTCCAGGCATTTGGCAACTGTTGTAAAAGGAGTCCTGATCGTCCAACATGTTGCCTACTGAATCATCCCCTCATGGCCAGAAGGGCAAACATGAGCTGCGGTGAGCTGCGAATAACCCGCCGCAGGCACCATCTACTTCAACGCTCCCGGGCGGCGATGTACCAAAATGAGCATCTTCCGATGTCTTCCGATGTACGAAAAACCAAAAGATCTTGCTCCCAGAACGTCAGTTCTATTCCCAGTCCCAGAACCAAACAGAAAGAACTGACGACGATGAATCGCACGAGTCGCTTCATTTGCTAAGCTGGTGGTTCATCCTAGCCACTTATCCAGCCAAGGTGGGCTGGAAGAGTTCACCCAGAAATTTCAATATGTTTGTTGATTGTTGACCGAATGGCGACATTTGACTCGGTCATATAGAACCTGGACTCAACAGGACATCTCTTGAGTCTCTACGGCCCTTCTGGGTAGAGCTTGGTGAGCTACGCAGCTACGCTGTGCATGCGTGGCACCTTCTTTCTTGACTCCCACAAAGGTTGGAGACTTTGAGGTCCCCAAGTCGCTGCAAAACGGACCCACCTGACATGTCAACCAAGTCGCTGAGCGTTGATGACTTCACTTCATCAGCCGTGCTGCTTTCTGTCACTTCGGGCAACGACACCGGTGGCATCGACACCGTGCGTTGTTCGACACCCGCAGAAAAATGTCTCCATCTTGGAAGGCCGGCAAAGATGTTCGATGGGTCCCGTGGCCTGCTAACAGTGGACAATGACAGCACTCTTGGCTCTTAGTCGAGCAAAGGCGTGAAAGCCTCTGGAGGTTAGGAGAGGATCCTGATTGGATGGGGGAAGGACTGCATGAGCAAAAACCCGAGCAACAAATAAATATATATATATATACCTCTCGCGTCGGACAGTCAAGCGTGTCGACGGTATGGGGGACACTCTGTTCCACACCATACGTAGATACCCCACATGCAGAAACACAGTGGGGAAAACCAAGTAGTCTACAAATGACCAAAAGTGATGCGCCATGAATCTATGGAGCGTCCAGCACCACAGCGCAAAGTGTGTGCTAAATTCAAAAGGGTGCAGTTATCAAGGTACGGCTTTGCCGGGTGAGTATGTTCACAGAGGTGGTGCACGTACGAAAAACACATCACTCAGAGGCCAACCAGGGCCTCAGAATCAAGTTCGACAGTATATCGAATAAACTGGGCATGTATTTTTCATTAGTCAGGCCTCCAAGCAATTGGTCTAGTCATGTTTGAGCCTATCTCAGTGTAGTCTTGTCATTGAATTGGTCACTGCCAAATTTCGGTACTGTCTGACTTGGTTTTCTACAGCGTCTCTCGTCCCACCGAACTCACGAAGAACACCAGCGGGTGTTACCGCGGTTTGCCCACCAAGCAAGCTATACCTCTTAGAACTCGGATGCAGTCTTTTCTCTCAGGATGCTGGGCAAACTGGGAGACCAGAAAAACGGATATATCCCGGGATAGAGCCGGAACATATGGGCCAAGAGCTTGGACAGAAGATGTTCACATTTCGGGACACGAATTAGAAGATCATGTTGCAACATCACTGTTGTGACTTATAACAATAGTGCTCCCCTCAAACAAGAATGGATTTGGGATGTCCTCCATGTCTGGCGCCTTCCAAGGATGGACGGTGAATCAAACGTCGCACGTCGTCTCACCGTTGAGATCGTCTTCGCGGCGACGAGACGTCTCGCGGCTCTTCTCGCGTCTTCTCGTCTGGATCGTCGAAGAGGTCCGTGCGATCGTAGAACCTCGGTGGAGCCGCTTTTCCGTAGCACCGAGGACTGAGTGGATGAAGGGCTCATTGGATCGATTGGATGACTCCAAATCCCCCAAGACGGTGTAGGAGAACTGGGTGTTGCTTCATTTGGCTCGCTTCCTGCTGAAAAAAAAACAAACCTTCCCCAAGAAAAGAGCTGCATCGGTCATCAGTTCGAGCTGCTCAGTTCGAGGGGCCGAAGCACCGGGACTGGCCTGAAAAAAACCTGGTTCCACCGGGTGTTGGGTGTGTACTGGACCCATAACATCTACAAAGGCCCGACTGAGGAAAAACACACTCTGACACTTGTATTCAGTGACTCAGTTACCACGTTGGGAAGGAAGGTGATGGAACAGCAAGGTGGAAAGGTCAGCTGAAACAGTATTGTTGAACAATGTTGGCACTCGCAAGCGGCGGAAAGCGAACCGGCTGCACAGCTGCTGGGGACGAATGTTTATGGGGTGGAAATCGTGAAGAACCATGAATCAAGAAGTGGAAAAGTGGAGTAACAGCTTGTGAAAGAACGAGCAGGTACACGGAAGTGATCAGCTTCCGCTTCCTAGGATCTTGCAAAGAGCTTCGTTGGGCAGAGCCTTGCAAGTCCTCTCTGCCCCCCTGCCTGTGGAAGGTGGTTGAAAAAGGTGGTTGAAAAACTGTGGAAGGAGTAGCGGTGGAAAACCCTTTGTCCAGGGGTGGACACACACAGGTCGCCGGCTTCGGCGCTTTTTCGGCGCGCATGTGAGAAAACTAAATAGTCACCTAAAAAGCCTTAGAAACAAAAGGAAAGAAAGACAGAAAGAGCAGCGCTAAGAGGGGAAGAAATGATAGGGGTAGTTACGAGGCCCACTAGTTACAAAACCTTCTAGTTACTGACTACCTAGCACTCTAGTTACTGAATACTTAGCGCTTGACTTGAGGGAACGGAAAGAAGTGCTGGGTCCGATCAACAGAAGGTTTCAACAAGAATTAGTTACTGACTACTTAGCAGGTCTTAATTAGGTGCAATAGTTAGGGAGCGGGACTTTAGTCTTAAACCGCCGGGTAGGAAAGACTAGAAAAGGAACAACACAGGGAAAGGCACCGACACACAAGTGTGTCGAGTACCATTTCCCTATGTTGCCCCAAATAGGTAGGGAGTAGAACTCAGCGGGGGGGGGGGG
>CAXAMN010027850.1:390403-413276 GCA_963970005.1 Durusdinium trenchii
GGGGGGGGGGGGGTGGGGGGGAACCTGCCTCATTGGGGGTTTAGCAGTGCACCGTTTTAAAGCCCGGCGGCTGTCGAGGGACTCCCGTGTTTGGGCCCGGCGGCCGATGTATCAGTTGATTCAATGGGTGTGTCAATGACTTCCAGTGGAAATCCGGTGAGAGGTGGCATGTTGGGTTGGTTGCTTACCGACGTGAAAAACCGCGCCCCTGTGACGGGGATCACACTCAGCACCCGAGTGGGACGGCTGAGCGAAACACACTCTGACACTTGTATTCAGTGACTCAGTTACCACGTTGGGAAGGAAGGTGATGGAACAGCAAGGTGGAAAGGTCAGCTGAAACAGTATTGTTGAACAATGTTGGCACTCGCAAGCGGCGGAAAGCGAACCGGCTGCACGGCTGCTGGGGACGAATGTTTATGGGGTGGAAATCGTGAAGAACCATGAATCAAGAAGTGGAAAAGTGGAGTAACAGCTTGTGAAAGAACGAGCAGGTACACGGAAGTGATCAGCTTCCGCTTCCTAGGATCTTGCAAAGAGCTTCGTTGGGCAGAGCCTTGCAAGTCCTCTCTGCCCCCCTGCCTGTAGAAGGTGGTTGAAAAACTGTGGAAGGAGTAGCGGTGGAAAACCCTTTGTCCAGGGGTGGACACACACACACACACATCTCTGCCATGCTGCATCCAGCAGGCCTCGACTCCTTTGAGTGGCTCCTCAATGCGATGCCGAACGGC
Source organism: Durusdinium trenchii (assembly GCA_963970005.1). Lineage (NCBI taxonomy): Eukaryota > Dinophyceae > Suessiales > Symbiodiniaceae > Durusdinium > Durusdinium trenchii. Next base: position 391,135 of record CAXAMN010027850.1, read on the forward strand.
GGAATGGCGTGAGAGCACCTGACTCTACAGGTCTCCTCATTCGGGTTGGAAAGGGCCTTAACAGGCCTTCGAGGGTTGGAAAGACCCTGGCAGTGAGGGTGCTGGTACTGAGTGACTCTACTGTTGTGGACCCCTAAATGATAACACAAACTCACTTCCATTGCATTATACATGCTTATTTATGTCTATGATTACATGTGCCGACTCCTGTGACATCTGATTGAATCGAAGAAGTCTGACACCATCCTAATGGTATGAAAACCAGCATATTATTGTGGTTCATCAGCAGCTTCTAACTGCCAGGCCAGGCAAATTATAGCATGCATATATAATAATTATAATATGTTATAGTTTTGCTTTCTGAGCTTTGGGGAACCTCGTGGCAAAGAAACACTGTCAACACATATTTCCATGTCCCTAGTCATCTGAGACATCATTGCAATTGCAACCGTGACCTGCCTAGTCTCAAGGGTACACTAGATGCAATTCCCCAATGAAAGCAGCACTCCATCATCCTCGTCTTCATGCTCTTCTGCACAGGGCGAACCTGAAACTCGAGACGTGTCTGAAATCTGTCTGAAATTCATGGACAATGCACTGGTTTTGGCTGCCTTAGAACATGTGTCAAGGAAAATATTCAGCGAATGTGGTTCACGATCTTGACTTGACTTTCCCAGACTGATTGATGGGCTTCAAACACAGTCTACGGGGATTGAGGACATATTCTATTGTTGTCCATTTGGGGGCACGCAAGTTGCACAAACAAGTTGTTTATTTTTGCAATGTGTTTCATACACCCCAAACGCGCAGTACACTTGATTCATAGATACTTTATGAATTTATGAGCCTTATGCCGCCTTATGCATAAGATTGACCAAATACAGTCTGAGAGGCTTTGGGGTATAAATACTCTGTCCACCCGATATTTGTCAACATGGAATATTGTCAACATGCACCAAGTGCAACACCCCAACAACATTCAGGAAAAACAATCAAATCGCAGTAGTTCTGCCATGTGAGAAACATGATCTGACTGCTATGTGTAACATGCATCTTATGGTATCTATCTGTAATCGTATTTTTTAATCTTGGCCAACAAAGGATTTGAGTCTGGCGTAGCAGCTTAGCAGGGCGGAACTCAACAAACAGCAGTCTTCTCTGAAAATACATTGGCCTAAAATGACATGTCTCGAGTCAGCAGAATCTAAAAACTCCGCCTCAAAACATGTTGACGGTGGTGTTCTCCCCGGACTGTCGAATAGTCGTTGGGAACACCAGTCGGTCGTTGACGGTCTTGGTCGGTGTTCGTTTCCATCGTCGTTCTCCCCGGTCGCGGGGAGTTGTTGCAGGACCCGCGAATTGGCGATCGTCATTGTGTAGCTACTTCGGAAAGGTCAACGTGAAGCCACAGATTCAAAAGAATGTGGGATTTGAGTTGGGGCTATATGGCAGTGAAGAATCCGAGTGCAAACCGCTGATTGCCTTGGCGGCTCAAAGACTTGCAAAGAAAGAGCTCTCAAAAGAACGTTTCCATGCGAAGTTCTCTCGTGCTCTGGTATGCACAGCCCAGCAGTTGATATGAACATCATTGCTACAGTATCAATGCTCGGCTACGTGGGCTCACCCCAGAATGGCTCATGAACAGATTGAAGACGGGTCTTTGCTTTGTCAGGGCCAGATTGCATCACAACAATCTTGATGCAACCAGTTGGCCAATCCCTACATCTATGGACCTCTCAATGCCCTCACACAGGTTCGGCATAAAACCGCAACCTATCAGCCGGCAAAATCCAAACAAGACAGTCGCATCAGCTCAGCTGCACATGACATTTAGGGACAGAGTCGTTACTTGACAAACAGTAAAGACACGGAAGACACGGCTCCAGGAGATATGAAGGTTTTGCGAGTACTATCCGGAAGAACCCAAACATGACCTTCAACCGTTCACTGAAAGGCCATGTTCAGGTCCTTTCGACCCCACTCACCTAGTTCAGGCCCACCGAGTGACAGGAGCACATCCAGCCGGTCTTGTCGGAGTACCACTTGTTGCTTCGATGGCGCCTACGAGTGATGGCGCCGTCGTGCGGTCGTCCCAACGGTCCCAACGGTCCAGATTGGGTGTGTATTGGTATGGGTATGTATTTTAATAGGGAGGACCAATGGGTAGACTGGTTTGCATATTTCCCTTCGTCCAGGCTATCAAGCTGGGTGGAGGTCTCCCAAGTGTCCTCCGGATTGGAGGTGTCGACGAGGCATTACTCATGGCCACGAGAAACACCAGGACGGGAGATTTACTGATCAGCCGACCGGATGATCGAAATTATATGATTTCCTGTGAATTTACCGGATGAGCAAGCAAATCTGGATACAGTCGTCTCAAGCAATCCCGAAAACCATTGTTGTCTTCAGGATACCGTTCCAGGTCCATATGGTGCGATTCAAGTGGCATGGACAAATGTGGCCACAGGACGGTGGCCAAATAGTTGTTGTAGATCCTGACGCGATCCAAGTTGTGGCAACAAATAAACACACTGCAAGAGAGAAAGAGCGAGAGAGAGAGAGAGAGAGAGAAAGAGAGAGAGAGAGAGATAGAGAGAGAGGGAGGGGGAGAGAGATGATTGGCCAACATGAAGATGTGGCGGTGGAATATCACATCCAAAAAGTCCCTACTTCAACCAGGAGGAGTGCCTGAACTCTAGAGCCATGAACCCCAAATGGTCGCTCAGCAAGCTTTGGCGAGGCTTGGGTGTGATGGATGATATAGAAGCACATATAATATAGACACTGCAGATCCAAGGTTTTGGATTCGATGTCCAAAACAGCTCGAACCGAAGATTCATGAAGGACCAGATCCCTTCCACCAATAAGAATCTAATAAGAACATGTTGCGGGTTCAAACGGTCGGGGGTTGAGGACATGCTGCAGCATGCTGCAGCCACCGTGGGCCTGGCCCAGTAGGCCAAGGATCTGATTTTTCTTCTTCACAGCCTCACTATACAGCTCTCCCAGCAGACCAATGTAGGTATTCATGGCCACGACCTGACATCGCCATGGCGGACATGGTTTCATTCGGACCGACATGGTGCGTCCAAAAAACGAAAACATGATCATGGAAGTGGAAGAGTTCGGCCCTTCTTTCAAGATGCGACCCATAACACTTCTCCAATGGTCCAACCAAACAGGTGGTTCCATGCACTTTCCATGTGGTGCTTCTCTCGGAGAGGATTACTCTCAACACCGAAAGGAGGTTCCTATAGGTAAGTGGCCCAAGCATGATCAGTGCTTGGGAGGTTTGTTCAGGGATCTTTACATGTATCTCGGGCCGGGACTATTGTTTGAGGTACGGTGTATGTTTGATTGATTAAGCCTTTTGGGTTTGGTTCAGGGTTTGCTTAGGGTTGATGTGTTGATTTTAGGGATCGAACACAGTTTGAAACAAACACCGTTTAAACAGTGCTTTTCTTGCAATAAAAAACACGTGGAACAACTGCCTGTCTCCAATTCGCCGGCCATAGCAGGTGAAAACCCTTCCCACCGAAACGGACGTACGACGTCCGCCAGCCACCGCAGTTGGGTTCTTGGCCGAACCAAGTCCCAACGAACAGCAGCCCAAACTGTAGAAGTTCCAGTGCATGCGGATGGAAGAAAACCTGGAGCCCGACCAGTCTCACCATGCAGGGAGTTTGACCTCCCAGGTAGGTCAGTTCGGTCTCCTGATGCCATGACCCACAGCTGTTGACTAGGACCGGCTGCTCCAACCCTCCCCCCGTACCCGCCAGGGCTCCGAAAGGAAGAGGCTAATCAGGACGAAACCCACACGGATTCCTTGATATTGCCTGCGTGCACGTGCGGGTGCCGTGTCGCGGGGAAGAAGAACACCCCAGTGAAACCCGTTTTGTCATAGACGAACGGCCAGTTTTGTGTTGAACGCGTTAGTTGTTTTCCCATTCAAGAGAGCCGTACAAATCTACAACTATAGTTGTTTGAATGTTTTGTGCAAGCATCAAAAGCATGCCCGCGATCAATTTCAGTATATTCAGTGTCTTTTGATTGATACCATTGGCCCATAATCCTATGACCTAAGGCGTTCAAAATCCTGGCCATCGAACGACATGTTGAAAGTGAGCACCCTTGATATCAAACCTGTCTATTCAGGTAGTTCACTCAATCTGTGCGTCTCAAGAACACGATGGAGCCAAGCAAACCATCCATCACAAGGCCCCAGTGCGCCGTGCGCCAGCAGGTTGATCTCTTTGATCCCCCCAGAACCCCAACGTATCGAAGCGCCTTTGCCCTGCATGCCACATGCTGCCTGCCCAAGTGCAGAAGGTCAGAGCCCACTTGAACAAATGGGTGGGCTGTTCTTGGCTTCTCTTGCTCCAGTAGGCAGTAGGTTAGTTGTTATAGGCATTGCTTGGAGCATTGAATTTCGATCTTCAAGCATGTTTCAACGTTGAAAGTATAGCTACTGAGGTAAACCACCGGCCTGTGAACTCGAGATGGGCCGCAGAAATATCGCCACTCACATTCTGACGCCGATTTTGCCTGGGACATCGGGCAGGTGAAGAAAACGAACGCTGAAGACGACCCAATCGACTCCAAATATCATCATGTCTACAATGACCTCTGGAAAAAGCACGTTTCCCCCACCAATGTTTCATCTATCCCCGCTAGGATGTCTGCTTGTTAGACCGTGCCAGAATAGTCCGTGCAAAAGATGTTTTCCTGGGAAATAATTGATGTTTCCTGATGCGGATGGACTTGTGTAACACCCAAAAGCAAAAGCAGCAGCAAAAGCGGCATCCAAATGTGAAGTACACACTGTCCAGTGTCTTCCGGGCTGGGCAGCTGGCTTTCAGTTTGTGCTCGATGTTTTTGGACGGCCCGTGGATCAGCAATTGAGGAGAGGAGAAGAGGTGAAGACCGTGACCAGCGTTTTAAGAGATGTTCTTTGAAGGAACGGAGGAACCTTTCAAGGCCTTGAGAAGTAGATTTCTGAGGGAGGAACCTCTTAAAGGACAAAGGTTCTCAAAGAAGGAACTTTGGAGAACGACAACACTTTCTGAATGATCATGTTGACGCAGGTGAGAACCCATATACTGAGAAACATTCTACTACGAGAATCCTATTGGATCTAAAGATAAAAGGCGTTCATCGTGAAGAAATAAAGACACATATCAAGGGATAAAGGGATATCAAGGGATGATCGACAGCTTAAACTAATTGATCAAGGGATATCAAGCGGAACAGGTTCGATGTATTATGTGAAGAGAGACCTTGTTCATCCTTGTTGCTACACAAAACATCGCAGAGTTAATTATGTTGGTGTTTAGAGTCGATGAATCCCATTGCACATGAACCCTTCAACTGCGAAGTCTTGCAGTCCTGTGCTCAAAAGTGCCACAAACCCAGAAAATGATGCGTGCCAAGTCAAGAACTGGGGAGGTCCCCTGTCATCTAATTCAGAAAATGCAATATGTGTTTTCTCTCAATCCGCCCTGCGCAGGGTCTTGTTAAGATCTGGAAACATCTGTGATCATCTGTGCACCTCGGCCCGGGTTTCTAACGTCGCTGTTTGTCCGTCCGAGGAGCAGCTCATCCAGATCGAAGTCGCTTAACATCTCCAAGCGGAACATATCGATGAGGCCTAAGGCGACACGGAACGCCTGTTGCAGGCCGTTTGTGGCCCGTTTCTGGCTGCAGAAATTATTGGTCTAGATCAAAGTAACTATGCTGAGTAGGGTGGGATGATGATCAGATATCATCAGCATTCCACCCAAAAGCTAACATAGAAACCACTGCCAAAGATGTCGTGGGTGAGTACGTTCCCACTGTCACCAATGCACATGTGGCTGGGACAAAGTAACTGCATTATGTGGAACCAGAAGGATGCAAGGTGGAGTTGTGCCTGGCAAGAGGTGGGCAGTTCGCGGGAAGACATCAGCCTTTCGAAGTCCTTGTGATTGATTCCCCAGGTCCAAGTCGCGATCCAAGGCTGTATCAAAGGAAGCCTCCTGATGCGAAGGAAAGACAAAATAGGCATGGAAGGTGGCCAGCAGCGAGCAAGTCCTCAAGCCGGTGAACCAGGTGTTCCTGGTCGACGGACGGCGCCACCCCTGTGGTGCGATCTCCATGTGTCCCTCACTCACAGACCACAACAAAAACGAACAAAATGCATCGAGTGCATGACGTTGAGGGGTCTGAACCTGTGCTGGTTGAGCTCCTGTGCTGTTTCATCGATGGATGTGGTGCCAACCAAAAAGCAACATCGACAACGTCAGGGAATCGCATGATGACTCGCCAAGTCTCAGGAAGAGCAAGAAAATGAGGGAGGCCGCACGCGTGACCGCATGGGCCAGGGGAACCACGTTGCGTCCCACGGATTCAATCAACTGCCTAGCCGGCCGGTGAAGGAGAACAAACGACTCCGGCACTTGATGTTCAGTTGAGAATTGGTGTGTTGGGATCCTGCAAGTGCCGAAGTGGGACAAAAAGTATGAAAGTTGATGAACAATGCGTCACGAACTAGCGTGAAAAATGCCACTTTCACATGAATTTGGGGTGTCTAGGACTTCAGAATTGCATGCACATCCATCCAAAAAGAACACCCCAATCCACTGGCCAACTGCCTGCCGGGCGTTTCGGCCCAGGACTGGACAAAGGACAATAACACGAAGACCCAAGGCGATCAGGCGACCAGGTGAACTGAACTCTCACTGTCCGTCTTTCTCAGTGCAGGAACTGGAGATTTCCTTCATATCCCCGTCTGTTCCACTGTTGGAGATGTGCTCAGGAAAGCAGGTCATGATCAACGGTTAATGAAGAATCATGATTTCAGCAAAACAGTCCCCGTGATTTGTTGCTCCGGATTCACTCAGAAAAGCCTAGGGGCCTAGCTGCTTAGCTGTGCATTTCACTATTTGGAAGACCATCATGGAACATTCATCATTTGAGATCAGTCGTCATCCAACATCGCCCAAACTGTGGCTCTCTTGAAGGTCAAAGACCTGAACCCTTCAGTGGAATTCCTGACACCAAAAGTGGATTCTGCCTTCAGAGATTCAGATTACCAGGACCGACACCAAGAGGTGTCTATTTTCTTAGCCCTCTTACAGGTTAAGGGGTGTCCAAAAACCAACTATTGGACGGTCCTGGTACATGACATGCTTCCACCGCAACATGCGTCTGTTTCCGGGCGTTCCGTTCATCGCCCAGTGGCAGGCTGTTGATGAACATCGCCCAGCGACAAAGGATGAGCCTCGTGAGTCCGGGACCAAGAATTATGCAGAAGAATATATACTGTATACAAGAGTATACAAGACCAAAAGGAATTGTGAAAAACTAAATCAGAACACAGCCATGACGAAACAGTCTTTTCAGCAATCCTTTGTGTGAAGTTGCTCACTTGAAACATTTCACCACGTGAGTCACGTGTCACCGCCAATCCGATAACCAAGGAGCAAGGCCAAGAGGTTGGGATGATGCTGGAAGTATCCATCTCAGAGCGCGGCAGAAGTCGAGGCTGTTGTCTTGGAATTGCCAAGCGTGGACTCATGCAGGAGTTGCATGAATCCATTGGGAAAACATAGACTGACTATTCTATTCCAAGCAACGATTTCAACCAATAGACTCCAATAGACTTTGTTGCAAAAGCCGTATGGAAACACCCAAACCCGAGAAGCAACTATACTGTACAATTTATAAGCTGCGAACAGGTCAAACAGTGACAACAACAACAACACAAAAAACGACAAGAATAGTCCCCCAAAATTCAACAAACAAAGAAGCCACATCGGAAAGAACACAAATCAAAGTAGAAATGTGATTCCTATCCCTTTTTGCTAAGAAGTGTCTGGCGTCCGCATACACAATTTCAATCAATTTGACATTACACATTGAGCGCCCCATGAATTTCCTTGGGGGATCCATCAGATCTTGTCACAGTCAACACCCCAAGGTCAAGCAAACATGCACCGTGCACCCTCCAAATGCTTTTAATTGGACCCTTGGGCATGACGATCTTTCACAGAATATAAACTCAGCCACTCTGGGAAGGAACAACCACTGGCCTTCATCGATGAAAGTCCAACAATATGCCCACCAGTGTGGTGGCCAAGCCGCTCGACCGCTTCGTCAGTCCGCTCCGCTTCGTCGCCAAGCATCCCTCTTTATGAGCCTTGTTCGTCCACGGCCACATACATTCTTTTCGGCGCTTCCAAAACTCCTCCCAACTCCTTAGGACTCTTCGCCCGAAGAGTCCACGCATCTCAAGGCGAGGCGAGGTTTTTCTGCACGGCGAACGGGCGACACGAAGCTTCGTTGAGGCAGTGAAACGTGTCTCAGATAGACGTGGTTGAGAGTTGGGTGGATGATGATGGATGATGCGTGTGATGCCCCACTGGCAGTCTTGCTGTCCAAATGGATGAACAAAAAGGCACTTGTCCAGGTGGAAATAACAGGTTCCTGGCCACCAAACGAAGTGGATTTCGCAAACTCACATTAATCAGCTGGGGCAAAGAAAGAAAAGGACTTCTGGAGCCACTCACAGCGTCCTTTGTCCCCAGCTCGCTCAAACTTGACAATGACCGTCCAGAACGAGGCGCTTCGATCACCAGCCCTAGGGCTCCAGTCGTACCTCCTCAGAAGGTGTTTGGACCCTCCTGGCACCCACCCCAAACACATTCTCAGAAGGTATTTGGAGCCCTAGGGCAGAGTAAAGAATGTTCCTGGTCGCCACCGTGGATGTTCCCCCAGACGCAGGGTCCGTCCGTCCACACGGGTCGAATCCGGCTCGAGTCGCCCCCGTCCGTGCCCACCGGAGCGAATACGAAACGGTGAGAAGGGGAAGTTAAAGTCAGTTCTGCGATCTGAGTTCTGTGAAGCCAAGACACTCAAACTGTTGTCCATGATTGTTGACCTCATTGCTCACCTCGGAACCGTTTCCTTTTCGGCCGCTGTGGCATCCGATGCCAGGCGGAGAACCACGCAAGCACGCACGCACGCACGCACCCTGATGCCGCATCGGCGTTCGCGGCGACGGTATCACACGGTTCATGAGGATTATTTCAAAACCTTTATAGATGACTCTGATTTATCATATATCTGATCAAGGCTCTGATCAAGATACAGTCGACTGTGTTATCTGTCATGAGGACGAAAAACGTTATCCCTTTAAAGTCATTCTCTCGACGCAGGATAAACAGAATGTGCGACAATGTGAGGTTTGTTGATACACCTGATATGGTATAGCTTGTCCGCCTTGAAAACCATTGGCTCGTTCGTGTTTTGTGGGCAGCCCGGGAGCAATGCCAAGGATGTACAAGATCACCAGAATGGTGGACCCCACCTCCATGCGACGCTCCGGTCAGTCGAGGCGGCATGCTCGTGGCAGCTGCACAGGACAAATCGCGTGGTCAGCTGCGCAGATTCAGAGATCACAAGCTCTTCAGAACTATGATATTATAGAAATTGGATGAGCATCATATGTTGTTTCTGTGGTGTTGGTATATCTCTGGGATTCTGGCGGATGTGCATGGATGTGCAATGTTTCCTGACCAGGAGGTACTTTTGAATAGCGCGGGTCATTATCCGCAGCGGAATATGTACCAAAAGGAATCCGATGCACTCCACCTTAGAGATGTAAATCCCATGCACTGCTCAATCCATATGCCATTCCCAGCCGTCGTCTGGGATATGATGTTGGATGGGGACCAGCTCAACTTCACCCATGATTTAGGCATGCAATTCTTTGGCGAAGTCGGGCCATGTTTGAGGAGTCACAGGCGACCGCTGTGCTCTTCTTCATGCCATCCCACACTCTCAAGATCTCTTAAGATTGGTGTGACATTTCGATTCGCAAGGATTCCCCAGACTTCCTGAAAGAAGCAAAGACAAACGCCAACAGTTGGCGGTGAACCCCATACTTATCATATTTCAAGTACACACCCTGTCTGACCTGTCATATTGAAGGTCCCTTTAGTATTAATGTCACAACGTCAACCACCGATTTGCGATTCTCCCAACTTGACAGCCGAACGACACCAATGTTTGCACATCGCTTTGGATGCTGTCTATACCGACCTTGTCGACTTAGACACGTTCTGATTGCAACGTGCTGAAAACACCGTGGAAAAAGCGGATTCTAGATCCGATCTGCTGTCATACTGGTGTTCGTTAACAGGTGCAACTCGTTGATAGGATCCGGGAGTCGCCTCATTCCAGTCGCGGGAGGGAGGTGAGAGGTTGAGAGGTTACCGAAATGGTCCTTTTTTGATGACCAGCCACTCAGCAGTTAGGTTTGACTGCATGGTCAGACGGGCAAACCCGGATGTTGCCAGCCTCAACGGAGATAAGTGCCACTGTGTAGAGCGATGTCTTCACGGCAGGCGTCGTGATTTCTGCAGGCACGAGAAGCTGGAGAACTTCATCCCGAGGTGTTCGAAACAAAAATCTGTTAGAGCAAACAAAGCAAACACAAAAAATCACAAAAGCACAAATTGTTACAGGTATCTGCATCTTCTCACAGGGATTAGCTTCTAGCATATAACATCGTGTAACCTGTTTCCAGCCTGAAGAAAGCTATTCTGCATCTCTCTTACAGATGTCACATCATGAGAAGGTCCGGTCACAACGCGGTGCTCGACAGTCTTGGCTCAGCTCCAAGTGGCTCTTCCAAGTGGTAGCATAGAACATGAGCCGATCAAAGGCTTTCCGCAACAGGAACGCCGTAGAGATACCCATGAAGAGAACCTGATTGCGTCCACAAGTCTGGCGAAGAACAGTCAGTGGAGGGCAACGAATGCCGAAAGTGTGACAAAACTGATCCGAAGGAACATAAATGAAAAGGACTGTTTCTGGGTCTGACAAATCCCAAACACTCCATGGGACTGCCATATTTGCCATTGGGCCATGGGCCAGGGGGGTCAATGTAGGCATCTACGGCATACATGGAGTGTCTGGGATTAACAGTCTTTGCTTGTACAAAGCCTGGTAAGTATTCCAGTGCTGGAACTCGTCCAAGCCACCTGACCTAGAAACCAAAGCTCGCTTGCCCCATGGACAAGGTTTCCATATATCATATTATAGCACTCAATTAACTATGGTTTGCAGTGTGTTACCTATTTGGGGTTATGAACTTTTGCCAAAATCTGGGTTAAGGTGGTCATCCTGAACACGGGGGAAACAACTATTCACTGCTCATGTCACACTCGATAGAGATCGATATGTCCTACCGTACTGGGAAGAATGATCAGTGCTTGGCTATATGGGTGCGTATTTTAAGAGGGAAACCCCAAATCACCCCAATGGCACTGGTCTATTTTCGTCTTTCAGGTGTTTTCTTTTTGGGAGGTCTTCCTATTTCAATACACAACTCACCCGTGATCCTCCGATCATGGCCCTCGTGATCCTCTGGAGGCGCTCCAGATATGTTTCCACATGCCGAAAAACACGCCCCGTCACCCAACGTGGTAGTTTTGAGAAAACCACCACAAACATGGACAAAAAAGCATGCTTAAAGAACCAAGGAGCCGTCAAGGTTCCAGGCATAGTTTCAGAGCGAACAGCATAGCCAACAAAGCCCTCAGCAAAAGGAATAGGTGTCTGAGAAAAGGCCATGGAGAACTTCGATAGACGTCTGGACAACATTCGAGAGAAAACGAGTCCGAGATTCAGTAATAGCTGCAAAGAAAAACAGATGCGCAAAAAATAGATCCCTGTTCTATCAGGTCAAACTACCTGCAGCAAGGGCCAGCTCGACAAGTTTCTTAGACATACAAGTCCACTCTGCGTGGTAGCCCTCTCTGTGGGTGCAACTAGTGGTTGTTCTCAAGATTTAAACTATATATGTACACTGTACACTGCTACACCAACTATGGTGCATATTAATAGATCAAATAATTGGGTCCTGCTCCCGCCTGACACATTTGACGGTCGGTCGAGTACCCATCACTAAGAACAATGCAACTTGTTTGGGGCCTTCCGCGTGTGCATGAAGCAGAGTTCTCTGAGGCAGGGGCTCCTTGATTTGTGCCGGGTTCGTCATGCGTGGGATGAAAGCTGTTTTCAGCCCTAGAGCCCCTAGTATCTGAGTGCCAAAAATGGCCCCAAATGATGCTGGATGAATCGAGTCTTGTGAGACAGGATCCTGGTTCTCTACATGATGTCACCCATGATGTCCACCTTCCCACCTCACACAAGGTTTCTGAAATTTGTAAGCATAGAGATTGCAAATCGCATGTACCAACTATACTTGGGCTTCCAAACAAACCATTGGCATTGATGACAATGAACATCGTGATTGGTGGATCTGAGTTGATCGGAAGGTTGTTCGGTTTAATGGCTGAGTGACCACCAAGAACACCTCCAAACCGGTTTGATTCGGTTTGATGGTTGAACAGCTTCGTTGCGCCGCTGGGTCCACCACCAGCTGTGTGCTTTGTTTTCATGTTGTGTTGTAATCATATCGAAGAGTGATCATGGCCACAAGGGTTGGCAGCATGAAGCGATGACCAGCTATCCAGTGTCAGAAAATACACCTACTTACCTTTGCGAGAAATCTTGATATGTGTGTTTCCTCTGCCACAACAAAATATATACAATAAGATCGGCTGTGTTTGACATCAAGCGCTGCAGAGTCTTTCTCTGCCACCGAATTCCTGCCCCCAAAATGACCCAAATTCCTGCCAGAACCCCCCTTGCGAAACCAGGCGCTAGGAGGATGATGAACATCAAATCATTTAGAATCACCTTGGAACGTCAGACTTGCGTCTCGTACATGCACTGGCTGGGCCACAGGCCTCCACTCCTTTTTGGAGATGACAAGGGGAGTAGTGAACCTGGGGCAAATGCTATTCACGGTAAAAGTGAAGAGTGGTGATGAAGAGCGACCTGTATATCTTCCAAATTACTTTTGTTTGTTTACTGACTGCTTCGTGATGATCTGCTGGGAAAGTGTGCAGAACCGTCATGGAGGGACTCCTGATGCGCTGCCATCGGACTGGTCGGAGTGGCCTTCCGATCCAGGGGATCCGCGGGCGAACAAGCAAGTCAACCTGCTCCAACAATCAAGGTAGTTCTCCTAATCTGTTCCCACCTTCTTATCTCCTTTTGAAGTGCTTCTTCTTGCAATGAGGCACCTGGAACAAACAAATTTCACGCCCCGGATCCGAACACACCCGTGCGAAAAAAAAAACCTTGGTCCGACCATAAGTGTATGCATTCATGGGTAATTCTTTCCGTCTTTCTTGGAAAGAACTTGGAATATCCAACTTGCAAGAAAGCAAGAAAGAACTTGGGCCTGGGAGATCTCCAACTCAATTGAATCCAAGAACTCAACCTCACTGCGGACCTCCAACATTCGCCCAGTGGCATATTTGAAGTGGTGCCGCACACGAGCCTTGGCCGCCAAGACTAAGGCACAAGCGAAAGTCGTGCTGAAGACCTCAGAATCTGAGCCCGTATTCGTCAATTCCTTGGTTCGGGCTCACCGGTTCATGTGCAAGTGAAGCCTCACGATGCGTAATATCGGAGAACATCTTTTGAGGGATTGTCAGTCCCAATCGTCATCATGTAGTAGAGAATAAGTATTGTACATCCTTGTACCAACTAAAGATAGCAGATGCATGTGCATAGTTTGTTCATGTGTTTTTCTAGCTGCAGAAGGGGGTGCTACTTTGGACCTGACGCTGACGACACATTCCGAAGACACATTCCTCCTCCTACCAGCAAGGTCTGGCGACAAACACGCTGAGAACAGAAAAGGCCCCTGACGTCACACAGACACTGACGACACATTCCGAAGACACATTCGCCGACGACCCCTTTAACCCTCACGACACAGAGAAACTGACGACACATTCCGAAGACACATTCGCCGACGACACATTGAACCCTGACGACACAGAGACACTGACGACACATTGTGCAGACAGATTTCCTGGACAGATATTTTTTTTCCAGGGAAAACTGGGTCCGCCGATGCTCTTGAAACAAACTGAGACTGTAGGCGCGCGCGCCCGAGTTTAAAATAATGTGTAGCAAGCCGCATTGGATAATTATGATCAAACCCGGAGTTTGTGCACTTGTGCCTGCTCCGCATAGCATCATAGCATTCATAGCCTCGGGGGTATGTGCGGTCTCCGCTGGGACATATGTCTTCCTAGATTTTCTAGGCCCGAGGTCTTCTATGTCTTGTGACATGACTGAAATATACTGAAGTGAGCAAGACGTAATAATTTGAAGCCCACCCACCCACCCACCCAACCATACGCAACCCTGTATAGGAGTTTGTGCACTTGTGCCTGCTCCGCATAGCCATCATAACCTGGTATAGGGGACTGAATGTAATGGTACTTGTTTCTTGGATGTTAACTGCTACTCAGGAATAAGCTGACTAAGTATGACTAATCATCAGACCCCTGTAGCAAGCAGCATTGGATCAGGATCAAACCCGGAGTTTGTGCACTTGTGCCTGCTCCGCCCCTGCCAGAGATCAGATGTGAAACAGCCGACCGGCCCCCTCAGCTCCGTTCGCTATCTTTGGAGAACCAAAAGACCAAGACTCTGCAACAAAAAGGTCAACACAGCCTGCAACAGTGGAGCCCAACCTGATAAGCAGTGTATATATAATATGTTCAAAAATCAAACTGGGGGGAACTCGTGACTTGACATGGGGAAAATGAAGCATACTTGAGATACATCGGGGATATTGCGGTTCTGTGCAACGAATTCTTTGCATCCCAATGCTGTATCCATATGGAGGTTGGATGAGGTTAGAAACAATCAGAATGCCTACCTCTTTCAACAAAAAGAACTGGCAAGCCAAAGCTCCCGCAACATCACCGCCAATTGGTAGTCGTTGCACATGAGGAGCCTCTTGGCAGGGCTGATGGAGAAGTCCACACGCAAGGCAATGCGATGAAAACCAAGTCGCTTCCTCAGGTGCCGAAGGGGTGGACATCTTCTCAAACAGTTTCTCAGATGATAGAATCTTCTTACCTTCTTTCGCCAGCATGAGGGTGAATCCTGTCGCTCTCAGAAGATAGGCATATACTATATAAAAATCATATAGAAACACATTCCTTGTCCATCAAGGGGTGTTTAATGGAGATCCCTAAGTGGTGTAGGGGCTTCCAGCCAGGTGACCCCGACATGAAGGTGCTGGTATGTCAGTCAAGCTTTAAAGGGCGTATCCTTCTGATCTCCGTCCTTTACGAACAATCCTGCAGCTGGGAGGGTTGAGTTCACCAACGGTATGTGTTGCACCCACGAAAAGAAACAACGTGCAGCTTTAATGGGGTCAAAGCAAGCAAAATGAATGCCGGGAGACATGCTGGTCAATGTAAAATTCAGATCATGAAAATACATTATGTTTTTGTTTTCACCTGTTCTTGTTGGATCTCATCAGATTTGTGGGTGTAATTATCACAAAGCCTTTGTAGCCATACAAAGCTCAACCATGTGCCGATGTCAGCCAGGTGAGTCTTTTTATTGTGTTCAGTGTTCACAAGGTTTTGTCTTCCATTTCTCCACATCAACCTTGGCAACTCAGTCAGGAGTAGTGGTCTCGGGAATTCTTATTTCTTTAGACTCAAAGAGTTGCGTCGTTTGGCTTCAGGGATCCTTGGCAACCACGTTCGCAAGTTCCACTTCTAAGTTGGCGAGTCGGAGTTAGAGTTGAGAACTAACCTGGGGTTCTGAGTTCTGGCATGTTTGATGCAAAGCTGAAGGCAGGTGTTCAAAACAAAACATGCCGATTCCTTCTCCAAGTTGCTGCATATCCCGATTCTTCCTGCATTTTGTTGTGAAAGTTGGAAATTAAAAACATCAAGTTGTGTAGAAATCTCTCTGAATTTTTGAAACAAGCATTAGTTATCAAGCACAAGCTGCATTTGCTGGCTGGATATGCGGCCTGCTTCGGAAACCAAATTTCTTCAAAACCACTAAAGCTCTCTCTCACACACTTGGGATGAAGCTCATGTCATGTTCATAAAATAGGGTGTCAACACCCTGCAGTGATAAACACACAAATACCTCTATGTTTGTCCATAAAGCTCAAAATAGGTTTGGACATTCTTCGACCAACAGCCAGTTCAAGAAGGCATCACATCTCTTGCACAAAGCAATATGAAAACTCCCTGGAAACTCTCCGAAGCAAGTGCAGCTACTTTTGCGGTTTCGAAGCCTCCAGATCTTTTGCTTCACATTTGCGAGCCATTTGCAGAAGCCTTCACACCACCATTGGCCCAAGTACTGGTCGTGAGTAATAGTGAATCTCATCAGCTCGTCTCTCGCTTCTTTAAAATCCTCTTTCCTGGGGCGCAGACAAGATCCATCCGTCGAATTGTCTTGCGTCGTCATGCTGACCAGCAGAGACGACTCGGGATCCATGCTGGTCGACCCTAAGGCTATGCTCATTCATGTCCTGGTAGAAGCCAGTTCTTTTCCACCTTTGGCTGCAAAATCTGGATACAGTACTGCCCCATCGGCTTTAATTGAAGCTCCTTGCCACAAAGGTGGACCTCTTCCCGTCCTCATGTGTTCTTAAGATTTCTTAAGGGCCTACATATGTCTGTGATGGGCTCTGGAGTTGCTATCTACACCTGCAAAGTAAGTATGTGGTACCCATGGGTGTTATGGTTCAATTCTTTTTGCTGGACACCCTGGCCATGGCCAGCTTGGTCTGTGAACTCTGGCTCAAGTTGCCGAAGTGAGCCCTATTTGTAGGTGGGAATCGGCTTCCTGGATTGAATTCTCTGTGTCCATTCCCCCAATCTGAGATGCTCTCACAGGAACATCTGTCCTCTTCAGAGGTCGACCCACTCGCGATGCCAAACTTGACCCCATTGGCTCAAGGGGCGCAATACAATGGTCGAGCAGAGCAGTCAAAACACTCCACAAACACCACCTGAAAACGTGTGCAAGGCTGCAAAAACACCAGCTGCTCGTGGCGCGATCCTGCGCGATCTGCCCCGAGGCACGGCAGTTTCATGGCCATGTCGTAGAGGTTTGTGGTGTGGCTTTCCACCAAGTGCCTGGGCCATGAGTGCTTCGATGTCGCGGCGCACCAAGCGGCGAAATGCCTGTGGTGTGGTGGGGGGCGATTCTCAAGGAAGTGGAAGGCAGTGGCCAGAAAGAGCGGGTCTGTAGCTGTTTCTGTCTAGAGCGTCATGTTGGGATTTGCTGAAGGGCTGGAAACTACAAAACAAATTCCAAGAGCTGGCAGACTCATATATTGTGCAAAGTTTCTTGATATTATTGGCCAAGTGATATAGTCCACAGCACCTTCTGTTTGTACAAGGGAGTTTTCAGTTGACTATAATTGACTATATACAAACGACTGATTGCATCTTCTCTTATATGATTTGGTCGGGGTGTCGCAGCAAATCCGGAATGCCACCGCTGATTTTGGTGTACATCCACAAAGCCGAGCACGCAGGACATGCAAACTCAACTCCAATCCTTTCAAGAACAGCAGGACCATCCCAGATTAAGAACAAACATTAAGCGTATTGGTCCTTGGTGCTAAGCCACTCTATTGTACCGTTTGGCACTCCAAAGAGACAAACAACAGTTCCTTTAAACCTGCGTATCTCGGTTCTCCAAACAGAAAAGACGATGCTCAACACTGACTAAACGGACCGAAGTTTCAACCAGAGCGTGTGAACGGGTTCCCTGACCCGCCGGGTTCCTCAAGCAGAACTCCAAACACGGAGCCCAAAATCACCCGTGTTTTGAAGAATCGGAGATGTGGCCGAAATCACCTACCTTTTTTCAAATGATTTGCACTCTTTTTGTCGTCTTCGCAGAGACCGTTTTTGGAACCTCTCCCAAGCATATTTAATGTGGTAGTGTGGGTATGAAGGACCTACATTCACCCCATTTCACCACTCTTCGCCGACGTTTGGTGTGTTTGAATGTGGACGCTGAGTAGACATGGATGAGTCAGAATGAGCACGTCATGAGAAGAATTGCTGGAGCACATCATGATCCTCCATGGCAGCCAGGTGGCAAGTCCCAGTCACTGTCCTGCACTTTGCGGATGACCTCGTTGTGCTCGCCGAAATCTCCTCCCACAGCGAACCGTCCAGTTCGGTCGCAGCGGTCGAAACCCTGTGATCACCCGTTGTTGTTCCCGTCACGTTAGGCGGAATTCAATGAGGAATACTTCGCGATACACCAAGTTTGGTGGTGAGGATACGTATCCAAGACAGAGTTTGTTCGAAAACTGCTCTGAACCTACATAGTGCCATTGCGCAAAACACCATGAACATCACAGCACCTCCTGTTGTGTCTTTATGAAGCCAACACATAGTAAGGCAGTAAGGCATACATGGCATCTATAATGATTATTAGCAAGATCTAGGACCAAACAACTCCAAAACAAAGTATCAAGTGGACGCACATAAGGTATCGCTCCGAAGCTGGGTATGGTACAAGTACCCATCCTCCCTGGCTGTATGTGATGCCCCAAGTTTCAGCAAAGCTTTGGGAAATTGCGATGTTCATGACTATGACTCTCCTTCAATTTTGTTGGACCTTGTTAGACCACAAATACTCCTTCCCAAAACACCCCAAACCATGGCAAACCATGGAACAGAAACGCAACGTCAGAGAACGCAACGTCACGCAGCACGAGATCATGTTATGTCACTTTAAAGAAATCAAAAACACCACATTCTCCCAACATTCTCGGTGCGGTTCGGCCTTTCTTAAGGGCCTTTCTTAGAAAGGTGAGTAGTTCCTTATCGTCAACTTCCTCAGTCGGGCTCAGGCTAGGGCTGCGACCGCCGGCGACCGCGTGGCACAAATGCCACGTCAGAGCGTCGAAATCCGGACTCGTGTGTTTGGCGTTTCCACGGGGAGTGAGACCTAAGGTAAATATGGAACAAGTGTATGATGCGAAGGCATACATAAAACACTGAAGTACAATGTTGTTTAAGCATCTGAAAGGCTATGTTTACCTCCCTATCAACACCCGCTTTCTGTTTGTTTGTGTCCAGAAGCATCATATTGAAACATATCGAATCATTGCGAAGCAACGCAACTGCCAGGTTGGGAACATCATGATGACCGAGAATCTCATGTACATTTTAAGCCCAGGGTCCGCCAGGGTCGAGGCACATTGACGTGTCTCTTCTTGCTTCAGATCTTGAACCCCAAACTGCTAAGATGTTGCATGAAGAAACATGAATTCAGGTCATGGATGGTCATGGTGATGTGAAATTGAGAGGCACAAAGGCACGATCGTGCCCGCCAGACTCACACGATCGAAAGAGATAGGGCTTTGATATTTTGATAGGTTGGTTATATGTTGTTTTGTTTGGGCCTGTGTCTGAGTAGAACATGTCTGTTCTGTTTATCTTCTTTTGGGGGTGAGTCTGCAACCTGGTGGTCACAAACTACCAACTTGTCCAACCTCTGCTCCACTGACCACAAAACAACTGAACAGTCCATTGGAATCTCGCTTGGGCATATCCAACCAGTAACAGTGGATGGAGTGGTTACAGTAGGTTGCAGGCCCACATCTCAAAAATAGTGATTATATGGTTGATCCTTCCCATTGCAGGTTTACTGGGACAAGACCCCAACATATTGCACGTTTTAGTGGCTAGTGGCTACCTCATAGGTGCTGCAAACCACTCTGCAACGACATCTGGCGTTCAAACATGTTCAAACAATGCAAGCTCCAAGTTCATGGGCTGATAGAAATGTGAAAGTGAAAGAATCTGAGTGCAAACAGCTCCCATCAAAAGAACCTCTATAGAGGTTTTCTATCTCCATAAAGAAAACTCCCCAGGAAGGTCCAGCACTAGGAGCACTTAATATGATGTTCCAGCACCACCCCCTTTTGATGGTTTATAAACCCCTGACTACTGTATTTCTATGCACAAGACACCCAAACTGGATGGTGCTGCTAAGAATATGCAGTTTTTTGCGTCTGCTCCGTCTGCTCCGTCCTGAAAGTGACATGAACTATTTCATGAAATGAATGCATCAGTTCTACCATGTTCTACATCACCTGAGAAGGGAACACCAACATCACATGTCTGAATCGTTTTGGGGAGTTCCAAATGGTGCCCGAGAGTCACAGTGGATCAACTCAAATGGACCGTTTCGACCGTCCTAGCGATCAAATAGCGAGCGTCGATCGTGAGGCTCTTCAAGAAGGACAGAAGGCCTTCCCCATTGCGTTGCACCTGCAGGTGACCCGTCTTGCCACTGACCCTTCGGCAGGCGACCGCCGAAGGAAAGCGACAAAACTTAGCAAATCCGACTACAGGTGAGGTATGGTGAGGTCAACTTGTCTCGCATGAACATGTGAAAACCACTCTGAAGCCCATGAACCAACCAGCATGTCAAAACCAAGAGCTAGGCTAGGCGACAATACACATACAAGATCGGTCTTTTTCTGAGTACATCCATTGATCCAAACATCCGTCCAAGCATCCCTCCCTTCGCATCTGGTTCGGAACCGCTTCGGAACCGCTTCTCACATCCGATTGAAATGACTCTGATCCGATCTGCCTGCAGTTGATTCACATATTTCACAAAGGTGCTCACCTTGATTTCATTGAGCGTCGTCTTCCAGGCCTGGACTCAACTCCCTTCACTCGCTTGATTCACTCGTCTGCGTCGTAGGTTCCACGCCACCAAACCGCGTCCTTTTCTTTGTCCGAGAGCGGTCGCTTTCAGAGATGGTGAGCTGAATTTCTGTGACCCCCTTCCCAAGTTAGAACATCCCATGGACGTCCCCACCTGTGGACATCCTCACCGACCGTATGCTATATCTAACCCTATTCACCTCCACCACCCTGAAAGTTCCATCAGTTCGGTCATGTCCGGTCAAGTGGTGGTGATCGCTGGAGCTTGCCAGAACCGGAGTGTGGGGAGTAAGCACACGGGACGTCCATGTGGTGGGTCAACCAAATTCGGGTCTGTCCAGGTTCTAGTCAGCAATGGCAAATGACGCTTAGAAAGTGTCTCTAAACATCTCTGAACAGAGTGGTCTCGCACGTTTGTCAAGTTTGGGTGCAATGGATAGACAAACCTATAGGTTTGTCAAGCATTTTCCATCAAGCATTTTATACGTAGAGATACATAGAGTAAACTTTGTGGATTAAACAGTTGGTCGTCTATAACCCCCCAGTCTAAGAGGCCTGCAAGGACAGGTCCTCTAGACTGGTCAGGCAGCTCAGGCAGCCACGAGCATGATTGAAGCCTCAAAGAGGTGGACCAAAGATGCGGCCAGAAAAGAAGAACACCTTCACAATCCTTCACACCTTCCCATCCGCCTCATCGGCCAACTTGTACACAGGCTTCCCCCCTTTCTTCAATCTCTCCAGCATTGAATAGATCTCCGGCGGGAAGTCTCGCTGGCGAGGTTTGAGCCAATCCTGACACCGAAGCTGCCTGGTTTCTTTGGCTTGGGTCTTCAAAATGCTAAATAGTTCATAGCCTTTTTTGCACGGAGAAGTCGTCATTGAATAGAGGGATTGATATGGATTTGGACCAAAGAAGGTTTCGTTCATCCACTGATGAACCAACAGAACAGATCCGAATAGCAATTACAGTAAATGTAATATAATAATAGCTCTAATAGCTTACCAGACTCTATACCAGTATTTCAGTATATATAGGTTGTCTTCATGTGTGAAGTTGTTCGATTTCAGAAAAAAACTAGACGACGAGTGGCCCGAAAGCATTTTTCATCACGTAGGAAGTCAGAGTGCGAGTTATCTGTTAAGTGTGTTATAAGTGTTCAGTGTGAAGTGTTAAGTCGAGTGTGTTGAGGCAGTGTGTGGGTCTCTGTGTGTGTGTATCTATGTCTGTGTGTGTATGTGTTCTCGAAAGTCACCTCCGCGTAGTAAAGTTGTACTACAAAGTCGCCAGTTCTCATCTTCCAGCTCCACAGATTGCTCCGTGTACTAAAGTTCTACTACCAAGTCGCCAGTTCTCATCTTCCAGCTCCCCAGATACTCCGCGTACTCAAGTTGTACTACCAAGTCGCCAGTTCTCATCTTCCAGCTCCCCGGATACTCCGCGTACTAACGTTGTACTACCAAGTCACCAGTTCTCATCTTCCCACTCCACAGATACTCCGCGTACTAAAGTTGTACTACCAAGTCGCCAGTTCTCATCTT
>CAXAMN010027850.1:413786-453197 GCA_963970005.1 Durusdinium trenchii
GCGCGCGGACCGGACAAATCGCACTCTCGCCTGCATTTCGCGCACTCCACACGCACGATCTCCGCAGAGGGTTGCACTTTCGGTTGACGCTGTTCGTCCCACACTCCGCCTTTAAGAGAGAATTTATAAAGTGGGGAAATGTTTTTTCATTAGGACATCTCCCGTGCTAGTTTTTCCATATTTTCCATACTCACACTTGCCCTTGCATAGTCATTGCATGCTTGCATACTCACACTTGCATACTTTGACCCTGGCATACTTCGCACTTGGATGCTTTCGCCCTGGCATACTTCGCACTTGGATGCTTTCGCTCTTCCAGTGTGTGTGTGTGTGTGTCAGTGTGAGTGTCGAAGTGTAAGTGTGTCAGTGTGAGTGTCGAAGTGTCAGTGTTCAAAGGATTTTCCGGAAGAACCCTTCGCAATGCTTTCGGGAAAAAACCACTTGCCGCACGTTTTGGCGTCTCGTCTTCGGCCGTCCAAGTTCGTTCTGTCCTGTGTGGGAAAGTTGGCCGCAAACTCGTCCAAAATCTTCTGCAGTCTTGATTCCTCGTCCAATCCCACCGGAGGGAAGATTGGCAACACTTGCGACCATACGCATGACCGCATGACGCAAAGATTTAGGGGGCGGCTTCCCTCTAGCAGTTGCGGTGGTGGCGGCACGTTACATGGGAACAAAAAACAAACAAACAAACAACTACTCCACTGCCCAACCAATCACTGCAGTCATGAAGTCGTTTGTAATATGACGAATCCCTCCATGTTTCGCCTTAAGGGGGTTAATTTGTATCCTGGCCTCCTCCTCCTTCTTCTTCATCTCATTCAGAGAAACCAGTCTCAGGTTGAAATCAATATTCCTCTCCTGTGGTGCGGCGACAACTTTGGGGTTTCATGTTGATTTGGGGCACGGCTTAGCTGGCTTGGCAATTGGTTTTGGCTTGCTAGGAATTGGATTCAATGTGATTCGATTGTTGCTTAGGGTGTTCTGTCAACAAACACCAGGAAACGATAGGAAACCACAAGAAGAAACCTAGAAGGCCAATAAACTCACCAACAACAAGCAACCACAAAGCCTTATGATGCCAAAAAAAAACACATGAAACTCAAACACCAGGAAACCCACACAGGTCGCAAACTTAAGACCTTTCTACACCGACCAACTTTAGAACTCTAGGATCTTTATTTAAGCAGTCTTCCAGTTTTGGATGATGGCATGAACACAGCGCTTAACATCAACGGTGCGTCTTAACATCAACAGTTCTCTAGTGCACAAACAGGTTCTCTCGTGCCCGAGGATCTTCGTCCGGATATGAGGAGTCAGGATTTTACAATAGTTGCTGGCTGCAGTCGCTGTTCTTCGTCGTCGCATCCCACAGCTTCAACTCTGAAAAGCTACCCCTTTGGAGCAACCCAAAGCTTGTGACCTTGAGCGATAGAAGTAAATATGGCGCCCATCTGGACATGTCGGCCCAAATCTGGATCCTCTCGATTTCCACTCACCTCTTCACAGCCTTCCCCCTTCCCTGGTTCTTGCTTTCTCTCGATGAAGCCATTCCCGACAAATTTTTACGATGCAGTCCTCCGACTCCTCGTCACCCCAGAAGTGCTGTTCTTTGCTGAGCTCTTCCAGTGACTTCATCCACTTGACCATCCTCAGATGTCTTTTATGCCGAGGGACCCTGAAGAAGAACCGCAAACTTGCTTTAGGAGTGGCTTCTACAAGATTCGCCAGTTATGGGGGTTCAAGTAGCCGGACCCACAAAAGACATTCACGCATATAGGTTAGGAGTGGGTCAGAATTAGCTGTAGTGAACCATGCTCCAGTGGACTTGCGGATGACTCGATGATTCACAGTCTGTGACCAAAAGCTTTCCCGCAGATTGTTTGTCTTCGGATGTCTTCGGGCTCAGAATCATCCTGTCTGGTTCTACGATGTTCTACACCATTTCACATCACATCTGGATGATATTATCTCTCAATTTATATATAGCGACGCTTCTTCCTGTTGCTCAGAGTCGGAGATCTAGGCGCTTTGCCAGTTGAAAGTGGTGGGCATCTCTCAAGCTCATCCAGGGGGCATTCTGAAAATGTCCACTGTGATATTGAGCATCTTTCTCTATATGCGGTCAAAAGAACAAATCTCTGATCTCGGCCATCCAGAAACAAACAAACAAACACAACAAAGAACAACATCCCTCTACTCCAACGATTCTCCAAACCACATGTCCACAGTAACCCGAAAGACAATTTGCCCAGGCTCTTGCTCAGGTCACGAGCGAGATCATCCTCGCTGTCCCGGTCGCCTGTCCTTTCTTCCTCGCTCGGGTCGCTGCCCTCTGACAACTGGCCAGACTCCAAGTCCTGCCATGGAAGGGGACCTGAGGTGTTTTGGTGCGTCTTTGATGTGTTTTGTTTCAACGCGAGACCACCCCCAAAAAGATATGGAAGATCCATGAAGACGAAGCACAACCAAAATCCAATTGTCATACATTGTCATAGATCTCCGAGTGTGTGGTGTGACCCCCACAAGTGGTCCAAATTGATGAACAAACTATCCGTGTTTTGGTCCAAAATAAGCAGGACAAATGCACTTCTAGCTGCTTCTAGCTAACCTCCAAAGCATTCCAAAGGGCCAACCCAAAGGGCCAACCCAAAGGGCCAACCCAGGACCCCAGTTTTGGGGCCAATTGCGCAAAGAAGCCGTGGCCACATCACGCGGCCCAATCGCCAATTGCGCGCCTCATCGGTCTCTTCGCGGGAGAGCTGGCAATACGCCATTCGGAATTAGAAAAAACATGCGCTGGCCCTGCGTAGGTCCGTGATGTCGGTCTGCGAAGGTCCGATGTGGATGTCTCTGGATGTAGAGAGCGATTCACGGATCAAAAGAAGTCAACGTTCTGGCCCTCGCACTTCAATATATGTATAGGGAATTTGCAAGGGGTGTCTTTGTTTGGATTATCTTGTCTTGATGGGTACCTGCATACATTGGGACACATTCGACCCAAAAACAGCATTGTATCATAATAATCTTAATCTTACTCCGAACTAAGCTAGTTAATTGAGCTTTTGGTTTCAAGCCTGGCTCATCAATCTAAGGGCAACTCAAGACTTGTGATTCTTCGCCGTCTACAGTACTCATGGTCTACTTCAGTACTCGCATGTAGTGGAGCCCACCGATCACATCTCCAAGCTTCGTATGGTGCTGTCATGTGCTGTCAATCATCCGTAAGGTGTGGATGCGCAAACTTCCATGATCGCCCACACAATTTACGCGGTGACAGACGTGCCAACGACGACGTGGTAAACGCGGCGCACCCGGCTTTGGGGCACGAGTCCGACGACAGATCTTATAAGGTTGGACACTGCATCAAAGTCGCTGCGGCAGTGGATGTTCAGATGAGAATTCTCCAAGACTCCTGGAAACCTGATGTAGACTCTTGATTCTATAATCCCCCAGACATGGATGGTCAAACCTTTTCAGGCCTGGCAAATACTGGGGGTCGACGCTCAATCATGCACGGGCCGGGTTGGGGCGGGGTTGGGGTGGGGGTTGACCCCCTTTCGAAATCGGAACGAGACCCCAAACAAGAGTGTTTTTGTATCGTTTCCGGTTCACTTTTCGAGGTACACCTGACTTTTTTGGAGGGCATGAAAAAGGGGGGCTTGGAATCTGCTGAGTTTCTGCAAGGAATCTATATAAAATACATTGAAATACCTCATTCTTTGAAGGGTGTTGAACCTGGTTCTTGCAGTCTCCAAATGCCCAGATTCTGAGCACAGAAGGATCATTCCGTACCGGGGCAACAGGGCCGGGCCAGGCGTCACTAGCAAGAAAACAACAGCGAAGTGGATCCACTACATGAAGACGGACACATACTTGGCTCAAGGGAATGATTCTAAATGATTTGTTAAATGTAACACATGGGTGCCAGGGAATCGCTAGCAGCTAGGGAATCGCTAGCAGTGGTTCATTTAAAGAAACGTTTTGGCAGGATCATGTCTTGTCCGTCTATGGCTTTTCAGGTCGTCGTTTTCGGTTTCGCAAGTTGGATCCGAACGTTCAGTAGACTCAGAAGACAGGAAACATCGACTAAGCAAATGGTGATATGGATTATTCACTCATTCCCGGAATACAAAATGGGGAAAAATATGGAAAGATATACAAAGGGAATAAAGAGGGAAACGGGAAACAACCAAAGTCATGTCCAAAAGGGAAGTACTCGCAAAAGCATTTCTTCACTGTTCGACGCCCCCATAGCCGGTCGGTCAACTGCAGCAGGCTACATGAAGTGTAGCTCCCTTTGGCTGCAAGCTAAGTCTCTCGGGATCTACCAAGTCAGGACATAAGGAAAAGTTGGACGTTGTGACAATCATCTGCACTTGCACCAGGAATTTTCACCTTGCTACAACAAAACAAGCACCAAAGAGGTTCTGCTTCGTTGACAAAACATGGTCCATTCTTAGTCCTACAAACAAAGTTTGGTGACTCTGGTGACAAACAGCTTCATCCCAATTGTCCCACCTGTTGCCTACTGAGTCATCACCACAACGAGTCAGCTGGGCAATTGAAGCGTGTTAGGAACTTAGGTAACATGCAAAGTACCACGGGCAAACTCCTTCCATCCACAAAGATTGCAAAGCAAAGCAACACTGTTGAAGCCTGTTCATCTCAAATGACGATGACACCATTTGGCCCCCCAAATCCCTTGAAAGCATACTCGAATGACGATGAAACCATTTGGCCCCAAAAAAAACCCTTGAAAACGTACAAAAATACCGCCAAAAGACTCCATAACACAGTCTCTGAGGAAACTGTGCAAAATGTTCCTACTCGGTCAGCTCCACTCCCCTTCAAGAACTGATGATATCTGATACAGGCAATGGGTGTACTACCAAGCATCGAACATCATTTTAGATGCTTGCATTCATACAAATTGTATCAAATTGTTGATTGAAATCCAGGCCAAAGATGTAATTCTCCTCTAGATTGATCAACGCAAGGACAAGACTCTGCGTCTGTGATAGGACTTTCCCCCTGTCATGAACCGCTCCCAACCTCTTGCCCGAAGCGTCAGAGGCTCTGAGCGTCTCTAAAAGGCGGCCCGGATGACTTGTGACTGATATGTTTAAAGGTTTCTTCTGGCTGGAGGCGGTTGCCAGTGGCACAAAATGGAGTGTGCACCATTTCGTCTACAATTTCAGCCACTGGAGGCCGGGCCGCGATTTCCACGTCGGGCAGCCAGGTGGCATGGACACCGTGTCACAAGAAAGTATCTCCATCTGGAAGAAAACCAACATCGATATCTGGCATTCGTGTCGTACACAAAGGATGCTGACTCTTGCGATTTATGGAGCAACTAAGCCTAATATATATATATATATATACATGTTCTCATATTATGTTTTCACGAATGGTCCTTTGTCGGTCCAGTAGACCCGCTCCTGCTCAATGGTCTTTGCTTCTTCGCAGTCGGAGCCCGTCAACAAGTCTGGTGAACAGCGTGGACGTTGTGCAAATCCCTCGCGGGAACCAAGAAAATTCAACAAAATTAACATCTTACCAACAGTTTCAAAGTGACCATTTGAAGGTTCCCTAAGTGACCCGTAAAGGAGGCTTAAGTGACCGAACCAACCAGCTTATCAAAAGGTCACTTTGAAGAACCAGATTACCAACAGTTTCCTAGCTTCAGGGGCTTCTAGATCCTAGCAAGTAGCAAGCCTCATCTCCAGAACACATATTGAAATGCCTGAAGAGAAGAACAACACGTCAAACATCCAGGACCGCAAACTCAGCGGTGAGGGCATGATCTCATTCTCAATCATTATCATGAAATATTAATGTCCTCTCAATGTCGAACAAATCTCATATCTCTATTGTGACATTCCCCAAGGGTCAGCATGATCATGCCTGCTCCTTCTACCTGATCTCGGCCTCTTTCCACTCCTCTCCTCCTTCGAAGCGCCGCTCATCGCGAGTCTCTGCGGAAGGAGCCGCGCTCCCCCGGCGCGACGGGAGCGGCTCGCCGCTCCCGTCGCGCGCCCGGCGACTCGGGGTCGCAGCCGTCGAAGAGGTCACTGCGATCGTAGAACCTGGGGCGATGGGTCAGGGCGATGACGACCGAAAACGGCCTGGGCCGCGTTTTCGGCCCTGGGTGGATGACGTGGGTTCTAACTCAACGAAGGCTTCAGAGGGGGTATGTCTGGGACTGAGATGACCACCAAGTGTAGATGTCGTTACCCAGATGTGGCTGCAGCCTCAACCTTTTCCGCCCTGCAGATGTGCAATGCAAAGACACGCCCTTACTCACCGTGAACGGCTCTGTCGCCCTGAAGTCGGACGATGTGGTCGGGTGGGATGAAGTGAGATATCCAAAACGGCGCAGCCCAAGAAAGAACTGCTAGGTCCTGCTAGGTCTAGGTACACAGCTGTAGGTTGTCATGGGCATGAAAAATGTGTAGTCAATCAAGAACACGAGCATGCTCCAGAGTCGAGGCTGTGCCTCTAACTATAGTCATTGCGTTCATGTTTGACACGACCCATGGTCATGACCAACAGCAAATCCGCCTTGCCAAAACCAAACAATTCTGCCGTGTAGCATCCAGCAGGCTTCTGCTTTGTCCTCTGCCGAAAGACGGAGGAATACGACGAACTCCATGAGCAAATTGGTCCTTAAAGATCTTAAAGGCATTTGAGTCGTTCAGGTCCAAATGACATCCGAAGTGGGAGGATTGGGGTGGTCCCTGAAATAACACGGAAGGGTTCATCTGCCATGAACATCTCTGCTGCCAACAAATTGGAGGCATTCTGGCTGAAACTAATCACAACACATATAGTACACACAACCTTTATACACTAACTTCATGATGGATGTGAATTCCAGATGTGTTTTAAGAACCGAATTCAAACAGTGGAAGGGAACAACCAGTCAGTGGACTGCTTTGATTTTGAGAAGCTCTCGGAGTCTCGCGAGCTACGAACAACCGGTAGAACACCAATGAAAGAATCTGCTCACCAAGAGGGTAGGCCTCGGGCCCATCTTCGAGCCTGAATCGATGGCGTCGTCATGAGATCTACAATCCGCGCTGCCGCCGAGCCATGAGATCGACGCAGGTGAGGAGGGGGTTTCTTTGGAATTTTCAGAGGGGCCATCCTTTTTCAGTCTTCTGCAGGTGAAATCAAAACATGACCAGGTCCTTTCCCCTTGATTCAGGATAAACATAAATCAAAGCATGGACACGACATGGCACGATAAATTGTCATCCAGTAGGTCGTCGGACACTTCACTTTGGGGGGACACAGAACATGTGCCAAACCTGCATCAACCGAACCTGGTCTCAGCTGGCTTGGCTTGAGCTCTGGGCCTCGCTGCTGGAAGATCCCTGACCCGATCCGACCCCTGCACCCCGCCACCGCGCCGCGCGCGGTTGCGCTGCCTGGTCTTCGCAATCGGTGGCTTCGGCCCCTGCAGGTGTGGAGACAAAGGGTGGAGACACAGGGCTGTGTCCCCAATGAACCAGACCTGGTATGTGGAGACAAAACCAAGGCAGTTTTGAGGTTTCGTTCCAAATCATTGTGCTGGAGCACTAGTTCGCTGTGACTAGAGCAACCACAACGACGCTTGTACCCACATGGACAGGAGTACCGTTCAAGCGAGCGAGGAAAAACAAAATCTAAACCAAAGTGTTTCCAGGGGTGTTAACATGTGTTGGAGGAAAGAAACAAAGGCCCATGTGAGCATGCTCTGTATCGCATCTACTTTTGGCGGGCTCTAAGTAAATCAAGTCAGAAGTCACTTGTTGTCACCTTTGCATCTCATGACCTAGCAAGCTCACAAGCAAGAAGTCGATGTCACCAAGTAGGGTACTCCATGAAGCAAACTAGCCCGCGGCAACCTACCATGTGGAGCTTTCTACTTTGCTGGCTCAATTGAGAGTGTGCCACCCATTGCTTCTGGTACTTTCAACATAGACAGCTGCGATCTCAGATATCTCAGGCGGGCGCCTGGCCCTGGAAACCCAGAGCCGGTCATTCGCAAAGCACACATGTGGCTGTGGGTGGCACCCGGATCTCTGGTCACCTCTGTTCTTCCTCTCAGTGGTCAACTCAGGTGGCCCGGTGCCATGACCCACACCCAAAGAGGCCCACCATGAGACTTTTGACCACGTGGGGACGAAATCACGCCAGCCTGGTGGTGCTTTCGAAGACATGAGTGGGTTCCTGTCATCCCAAGTAAAGGTTGAAAAGCAAAACTGCATAGCCACATTTTAACACCACCCAGCAGCACATCTTTGACCCCCCTCCCTCCCACTCCACCAGGCACAAGCGGTGGGACGCCGGGCCGGAGCAACAGGCATGGCTGCGATGTCGCCTCAAGGAGCTGAAAAGACCAATTGAACTATGCGGACGATGCATCACTGAGATTCATCCTGGAAAGAACACGCAAAGAAAACCGCTGAGTTCTTGGAGCGTTCGAACATCCATGGATTGGGCATCGCCGGCGATGTCCGAGGACCATATGGATTCTTCAGGATTGTCCAATTTCACTACGAACGAACACGCAATTTGCTTAAAGGTGCTTGAAGGATATCCTCGGGGAAGTCCAGCATCTTGCCCACAGGGCTTAAAAAACATCCCATCAGGGAAACTCCAAAATACCGAATCCGCCACCAAATTGACGAAATATGACTAGATACGTCACGACGCGTCTTTCCTCACCGACGCAGCGATTCTCCGGCATCAGTTAGGACCGAGCGTGCCTGGCGGACTACGTATGCCGGACTCGACGTGATCGACGGTCCAAGTGGCATCGACAAGTGGGGCCAAAGGACCGTGGCCAAATAGTTGTTGTAGATCCTGGCACAGTCATCACGATCCCGGTTCGACGCGGAGGCCGCGGCCAGGCCGCGGAGGGCTACCCTAAACCAAACCCCCATTCAGCTGGTGGTCCCACTGGGCTGATTGAGGCCCCTTAAAGTGCAAGCTCAAAAAGGCTCAAGACTCTCCAGGACGTACGCAGCGACTTTATTTCAAGAAGTCTCCATATTGCCATCATTGAAACATGTGTTTCTGGCATTTCTGGTTGGGGCTACTCCAGATTACTCCAGGCAAGCTTGGAATAAGCCAAGATCTTCTTGCCAAGGATCTGATTCTTCTTCTGCACGGCTTCAGTATATAGCTCCCCCAGGAGACCGATGTAAGTATTCATCGCCACCACCTTGGGAATGGTTTTTCACGCGGTGAGTTTCACGCGAGTTTTGCGCGTGTCCCGCATGTCCCCCAAGTTCACCTCTCCGGAACGGGGCCCCGTTCGTAGCGTCCGATCGCTGTTAGTTCGTAGCGGCGATGCCCTTTGTTCCCTAGTAGCGTCCGATCGTTCTAGTAGTAAGGCCAGGAGCCCCGTTCGTAGCGTCCTTGCTGTTCGTTGTTCCAACATGATGATGGGGTTCCAGGTCGGCCATGACAATCAAGCATCCCGAGTCCAGTGGACCATAGAGTCCGCGCTTGCGGAGTGTGGGGTCCTCTCCAGGTAGTGTGGGGACCTCTCCAGGTAGTGCCAGGAGTTCTTGCTTCAACGGGTACTACGTTGGTTTGACAGCAACCCCACGTTTGACCGGACGGATCCAGGCAGAATAGCGCTTGGACCCCGAAAAACGGGTGTTTCTGCCACCATTGATCGAGAATCGACTGGGGTGTGCATCTTGGGCACCCTTGACATCTTGGGGCTCAGATTCCTCGGAATCCGTTTGAGATGTTCGATATACTTCCTGCTTGGATGGCTTGGCACATTTCTGGCTCAAGTCGAAACGTTTAGTCACTTCGATCGAACCCCTAACACCCCCAGCAGAACCGGCCCCGAAAGGAAAAATCGGAGCATCCGGCTGAGCCATGGATCCGACAGGCTGAGGCTGATCAAGACAAAGCCCACCCGGATTCCTTGATACTGCCTGCCACGCGCGTCATCTTTGGGATCCTCACATCCATAACCCTGCACTTTTCTCAAATAAGAACAACACGCCTTTCACCTCCATGCCGCAGGCTGCCTGACAGTCGCTGGATCGAAGAGTGGACAGAGTGGACAGCTGTGGTCCACAGCTGTGGTCCTTCTCGTTGAAAGAAATCCAACCAGGCCAGGCCTGTGAACTCGTGGTCCACGATGGAAATATTGCCAGTCACATTGCGATGCCGATTTTGCCTCAGATTGTGTGAGAGGAGTCTCCATCGGCTGTTGAAGAGTCCTTGGAGTCTTAGAGATCTGGAAAAGAATCACCACAGTCTGCGGCTCGCCTTGTCATTCACTGTCTCCACATTCACTGAGTCCTCCCAAAACAAGTTGGATCCGTCTCCACGCGTCTCCACGCGTACGTACGACCATCCCGCTACAGGCATCACCCCTCCGATCGGTCCGATCGGTCCAATCTCGCTGGGTCCGGACGTTGAGCACTGCAAGCAGGTGGATCTGGACCCTGCTTTGGTGGGGGGTGTTAAGGCCCGGACCTTGGGGTCATAGTTGTATAGGGGTATCCTTCAGGTCGAGATATCCAACTGGTGCTGAAAATGGAGGTTTAAGAGTAGGGTATACGGTCTGTAGGGTAGTCGGTGTTTCGATGTTTTTCTGACCCCTTTTTCATGGCTTGAAATCTGAGAAACGAGTCTTTGTCTCGAACTCCTGGGCCATTCTTGGTGAACCACGCACTCCATCCGTTGGGGCCATTCTGTCGCTTTTTGTGCCCCAAGATGCTTGGGCAGGTGATCCACAGGACACCAAAATCAAGTAACAACATGACAGCTTTGATCTTTCAGTTGCTGTCAACATGAGGTTGTTCAAGGCTAAAGGGCTAAGATGGCCCATCCAAATCAAGTTGCTACACCGATTGACATGGGCACATGACCGACATTGACTATGCCTCTCTTGCTGTGTCTAAATGTCCTTTCTCAAAAGTTTGCTGGGCAGGCACTCGCTGACAAGCGAAGTCTGCAACTGGTGCAAGCCTTTTTGCATAGCCTCCGCCAAAATCCATACCCAAACACTCCACGTATGGAATGAATGTTGGGTATTATTGGGTATTGTTGGGGCCATCCCATGTGAAGGCCCTTCTCTAAAATGGTGATGTTCTTCTTGACCGACTGGTACAAGTTTACAGGGACAAACTCCAAATATATGCCATACATTGACCCCTCAAACCATCCAACATATAATTAGGCAACAATGGCAGGTCACTTGCCAGCTCGCACACAGGTCGTGTCTGGGACAACGAAGCCGGTGCGGCGTCGCGAAGTCGGTCGAGGAGCAGCTCATCCAGGTCGAAGTCACTCAACATTTCCAATCGGAACATGTCGATGAGGCCTCAAAAAGGTGGCGATTCGAAGGGCCTCACAACCAGCTGGGAGGGCCATGGCGCATGGGGGTTGAGTTGGTTCCAGCTGTGGAGTGGCTGTCGAGGTCTCAGAATCTCGTACTTCGCTGTGCCGAAAATCAGTCGGTCATGGCTAATCAGTCTCCTTGCGCCTCGCTCGAAGGATCTGAGTCGCATAAAGGATCTTTCAACCATCAGAATCGCAACTGAACAACTTTGTGCTATGCATTTTGCCTGCATGAAGTGCTCCGAGACGTGAGGCCAGAGAGACAACCAGGGCCGTCTCCGTTCTACCACGAAACAAGCATCTGATGTTGGATTCCCGATTCCGACCAGCATGTCGTGCGATGGTGGGACAGCAACTGGACCATCGCCGCCGAAGGGGGGGAACCGCTGAGCATGTGGATGGATACTGCGTAAACAGCAGGAGCATGACCAAGATGTCTGATGCCCTCATTCTTTGCCCTTGGGCTGTTACATGCTTTTGGGAAACAAGTTGCCTTCATCATCCCTCATCCCATCCCATCCCATCCCATCCCATCCCTCATCTAGCTTCAGGGACAGGTGACGATCAAGGACGGTATCCAAGGAAGTCTCCTGATGCAAGGGAAAAACAAAATAGGCATGGAAGGTGGCCAGCAACGAGCAGGTCCTCGGCAGCTTGGGCGGCAAGTCCAGTGCTCAAAGGGAAGCTTGGAAGTGCTCACAGGTAGGCACCCAGAAAGAATGGTGCGAATCAGCAAAGGGTGGATTTTCGCAATTCCTAAGTTTGT
This sequence comes from Durusdinium trenchii, assembly GCA_963970005.1. NCBI lineage: Eukaryota > Dinophyceae > Suessiales > Symbiodiniaceae > Durusdinium > Durusdinium trenchii. The sequence goes on from CAXAMN010027850.1 coordinate 425,911, forward strand.
AAGCAATTCCTTGCTTCTAAGAGGTTAAGTTAAGTGAATCCAAGAGGTCAACTACTTGAGTCTTTGAAATCGCTTTCCCCATCCTTTCAGGACCCAGATCTTTTGGTCCCGGCACTGAGATCAAGTGAGTGAAGGAGTTGCAAAGCTGAATTTCGGAATTGCATGTGCCTCTGCATGTCTCTGCCTTCCCCTGATCAATGGCATTGAAAACCCAAGAGATGATGCGAAAGCTTGCCCAGAATTGTTTGACATGTCAAACAATATCTCCATGATTCTCCATGCAATTGGCTCTTTTGTGCCAGCTGCCAAGCACCTAGTGCCAACATCTCCACGAGTCATCGGCTGTTTTCAAGTCCAAGTCTCAGGAAGAGCAAGAAAATGAGGGAGGCTGGACGCGTGACCGCATGGGCCAAAGGAACCACGTTGCGGCCCACGGATTCAAACAACTGCCTAGGCGCGGCGCGGAACCGGCGCTTCGGCCCGGTGATGCCCAGCCAGGCGCGGTGGTGTGGGCGGTTCCGGGTCATCCGACATCGACATCACACCCCAAGGACCTTTCCGCCACTTCTCGGTTCCGAGACGCCCGACCGAGCCGACGAGACGACGCCCTCCTTCCCCGAGCGGGTTTGGACGTGAACGTCGGTCGGGTCTGAGAAGACGACCACGACCACGCCTCGACGTCGATGCTCGTGTCTCCCTCGGACTCGACGCCCAGTGTTCCGGACCTCTTACGTCCATCAAGACGCGTGCTGCAGCTATACCGTAACCACACCACTGGTTCTTGAAAGGTGCATTGAAATAGGTCCAACCTGCCAGCCTTCCAAAAAAGTCTTGAGCTGTCCAATTGGAATAACCAGCCTAGAAACACGTCTTTGAAAGAACACAAACGACATGTCAAAGCGAACGTCCATCATGGCGTTCAACTGAAGAGGCATTGAGGGACATGAAAACCCTGTTGCCGAGTTGCAGGCTGCTGATGAACATCGCCCAGCGACAAAGGATCAGCCTCACTTCATTGGTTTTCTGCAATAGATTCCAACCACAGCATCATTTCATGCTTTACAATGCTTCCAAGCTTCATAACGAAGAGTCGGTGTGGCAGCCAACAATACAGGTGTCCCAACACCATCCACTTCAAATCGAACACCAAGCTCTACCGCCCGGAGACATCACAGAGTTCGTTCACCACCAAAAGGACGGCCGAAAAACACCGGCTCTACCGCTCTCTCTCTCTCTCTCTGTGTCCAAGGAGCACGGCTAAAAGGTTGGGATGGTCCGCAAAGTATCCAACTCAGTGGACCACATGATGTGCCCGAAGGCGGCATCCCACATGTATTGTGTCCCACAGTTGTCCCACAGAATTGGCTGTTGATGGCGCTTCATGTTTTCGGCACAGGAAACGACCGACAACCATGCAACCTATCAAAGGCTGCAACCTATCAAACAATAGTACACTCAACCCGCCCCTGATCAAAGGCTGCAACAATCAGCGACCACCGACATGTTTCCGTTGAAGAACATCTGCACGCGTTGACAGGTTTCTTCTGGTTGCTCCAGGATGACCAACAATGATGCACTCCCCATGTTTTGAGTTGCCCCCTATGCAAGTAAACATGGACATCTACTGAGGTTGCATGATCCGTTCTTGATATAGAATTGCTTGGTGGAACCGGTCCTTCGGTTACACATCGCTCATGTTTTGCGCCGGTCCTGGTGGTCCATCCAACATGGATCCAAATGGACCCCAATGTTTCACACATCAATGTTCAATGTTCCTAGTCGAATTGATGTTGATGTGGTTCCTAAAGCACTGGTCTTTAAATCCGTGACGTGCTCCACACATCTCCACACTTCTCCCTGGTCTTCAAGAGCAATGCACTCCTTCGTCTCTGACACCGAGGAAACACTTCTCAACCTCGTAACCGGTTGGTTGGATACATCTAGCATCATCGAACCGTTCCCCATTTTGCGGATGAAAGGTATGCCAAGGTTCCCTCTTGCTTGCCCTCCACCTTGTGCTCCCATGGCGCCCAAAAGGCTTTCCATCGGCGCTCCGTGAACTTCTCCCAGCTCCTCGGATTGACATTCGACCGACATTCCAAATAAATAGATAACATCTCTGAAAGCAGGGAGCTTGTAGAGTCGAACTTGGTGTAGAACCCAGTGGGCAAGGGGGATTAGGATGATTAGGACCGAGCTAACAGTCAGAATCCCAAGGTTGAAGCTTCCAGGATGGCAACGTTGGGCTTGAAGGGTTCAGACACCACATGAGCAGCGGACAGTATTGCCACGATGATCGTTTTTGGTGGGATTCATATCGGTTTTTCAAGGTTTATTCAACTATATTTCAGCTATATATTTAAATTATAGACAACATGCCTGCAAATAGGTTTGAAGACAATGAATATACGACATATTTCGAACAGCCACAGAATCTCAGATTGCAGGCGTACATGGGCGTACACAAATGGCACAGGACTTGTTCTATGTGGCACTGGGCTGCGCTTGTCAAAGATCACACAAATGAGCTGCGATCTTACCCCATGCGTATCATTATTGCGAGGAAGTTGGTTTTTGTAGTGCCCGGCGTCGGATTTATTTAGGATAATCGTTTGCTTATCGTTTGGTACGCTGATTGATATGTGAAGGAGAAGCATGGGAAAAACCCTTCCAGCAAAATGAAACTGGTTTGACGCGAGGCAAAGGATTGAGGAAACCCTTTTACCATCGGTTCAGCTCAAAGGAACAACATGCTACTGTAAATGCAAAACATTTTCAGTACATATAAACAAAATAAATCAGTAAAATGGTAGTACATACAAACACAGTAATAACTGTTTTCTGATACAAAACTATAAGTCAGTAAAACTGTAATTTCTGATACCAAATGGTAGTAATTACTGGCTTTTGGAAGCCTGCCGGCAGGACAACACCGAACCTTCCCAAGGTCGACCGGTCGAGTGAGCCCAGGTCCGGTCAGCCGACGACCGGGAAGTGGTGGCCGTTTGATCATGGAACACACAGGTAGATGTGGAGTCCGCATTCAGCTCTCCTAAGGAATATAGGTCCAAAAATAAGAAAATAACATACATAACTGTATAGGTAAATCTATAGATAATACTGGCCCTATACTAGGCACCAAAAAATGCCCTACTTGCCCTACTTAGTAAGGAGGAACCCTGTGGCATTGTTAGCCTCTCAACTCCAAGGCACTGGAATTGCTCACTGTGTTGAATAAACTCGTTTCTTGCCTCGGCACTTGCCGCACACAGTTGACACATGTCCCATACACTCCATGAGGCGGTGAGGTGGAACATGGTAGCTTCCAGATTCTGAACGAGTGGAACGTGGGTTGGAAACTGGCGGTCCGAAAACTTGATAACTTGATAGAAGCGTGAGTAATGAAGCTACCTGTAGAACAAAAAATGTCACTTAAATTTGCTAACCCAGACACTCCATGTATGCCATGCCTACATTGGCCCACCGAAACCACCCCAACTGATCGGCATATATGGCAGTCCCATGGAGCGTCTGGGTGTGATGTACCTTTCGAGACTTGAAACCAACGCCGTCATCAGTATAGTTTTTCTTGAAACTTCTGATGTTCCTTTGACTGATCAGATTGGAGGACGTCGTCCCCAAGAAGAACACATTAAAAGCTCGGATCCAAACACTCAGTGCGAGTTCAAGCCAGTTATAATAGTCGGTTAAGGCATGGACTATAGAACAACAAACCACTTTCGGTGCATTAGAACGACCTATTGCGGCGGCAGTGCCATCTAGTGTCCACAGTACTGGTTGCCTGCTTAAATGTACAATATATAGGCTATTAGGTCTCGGCCCGAATTCGACCAGATGGTGGAGCTGTGTCGGCTGATGTTCGGGAGTCCGTTTCACTTGTGCCATGGCAATCCTCACCAGTAGAATGCCTCCTACTACTGGAGGGCCGCACGATGTGGTTCTTGACCTTGAGGGTACCAATTCTCTCAGCACGGAGTTGGCACTGAGCTCTTCGGTTATGGTGTGGGGCATGGTTTTGCCCCCGCCGCTGACTTGGCTTGTGAATGAAGGACCAGGGCGCTCAGCGAGCAAGGGCTTAGCAGTCTCAATGCATTGCTTCAGCGCTCAATCATTGGCATTCTTTGCTGGCTTTGGGAAGACATGCTATGCATCTACTCTTCACGCAGCCTTCGCTGCCATGGTAGACCACAGCCTTTTGGCTGATTCCTGTCTCCCACTTTGCCTCGAGATCAGAACCACGAATGGTTAGATTCGGACATCGTCACGACCCATTCGACAAGGGTGACATTCGAATTCGCCAGGCAGTACCACTATGGCGAGTTCACTTTTTGGCTGCCAACTCTCAGCGCCTCTTCTCCTCAACCTCCCGGACACATGGGCTTTCTTTTGCCCAGAAGATGCAGATGTAGTCTAAGACAGACAAGGAGACCGGAATTTGGGGGTAGCCAAATTCCTTGGCTGTCTTTCTAGATCATTGTCACCTTTCCTGTCGAGACCTGAGCCTTCGGGGCTGCACATGCTTGTGTTTTTTCCCTTGGCTTCTTTGTGCAAAGTCATCCAAACCTGCCAGCACCTGACTGGTAGAACTTCGTGTCACTCAGGGGCTTCCAGAGCACAGTCTCAAGCCATCTGAGGATGATTATACACAGTTAATGCTTTTCGACAGTCTGTGGCGTGGAAGATTCTCATCCGGCACGGCGGGTGGCCACACTCCACCCCCCAGTTTGAAATTGTCTAAAGCAGCCTGTTTGACCGCCGCACCAGTCGGCCTGAAGACCGGCCACACTGTTCTGCTCACGCCGAGCATGTGGCGTCACCGTCCACGATATATATATATATATAGGCTATTATAGGCCATGATTATGCCTATGAGAAATCAGTAGTTAACTGTAGACCACCAAGAGGGGGGTCAACCCGAGTCGCTCGGGGGTTGGAAGTTGAGGTGGCCACATCCGTGAAGAAAGGAATCAGCTCCTGCACAGCTTGATCCAAATCCTCCAAACGTCAGGGTCAGGGCAGACCCTCCACTCTCCACAGCATCAGTGTCAAAGATTCCAGTGGATTGGTGTATAAGAAAAACGAACATGTTGTTGTAGTAAAAATACTCCTTTAAGTATGATTCTATCTTTTCAGAAGCCAGGCTCTGTAGTTCTGTGACTGGGACCAAAGGCTGCCACCGGATGCCCAGCCCATCGCAGCTGGAGTTGCGATACCCAGGATGTACGCCATCACGAGGCCGATGGAAAGGACCTCCCGAAGACGCGCGACGTCGTGGCGTTCCGTCGGAAGCCATTCGGGGGGTTGACAGCCTGGTGTCGGTCAGAACCGGCCCAGCTGCGTCCGAAGTGATGAAAACATCTTCAAAGAGTGCCAAGACCACTGAGTCGATAAAGAAGAACCTTCTGTTCCCACAAAAGACACAGTGAAGGCCACCCAGAGTGCCAAGACCCTGAGTGTGTTCATCTCTTCGCTGGGAAGTGTATCACTCACTGGTCGTCGACCCATCACAGTCGAGCCGACCCATCACAGTCATGGGGGTCCAGCGTCATGAGGGGCTGGCATCTTAGAATTGACAGAATTCTGGTTCCAAAGTTCAAAGTTGAGACGTCCAAGAATTGTCAAAATTAAGTAGGCTGAATTGGTGTCTCAATCCTTGCTACGCACCCAAGACTTCAACCCTGCCGATGGTTCGAACTCTCTCTCTGCCCTGGTGGCTCTGACCCTGGCTCTCAACTGGTGAGCAGCTCTGAGCAACTCGGTTTGCTGCCTCGATGGAGAGAAGCACCATGGTGTAGAGCGATGTCTTCACCGCAAGGCATCCAAAGTCTGCAGTGAAAGATCTTCATTGTGGCCCGTGTTTTGAAAACGAAGCGGTTTGAATTGGAACCAACCAAACGTAGGATGGAGTCAATTTTTTACATCATGTTGCATCTACTTGAGACTTGAGACAACTAAACTAAATCCCATGCAGTCTCACTAATTCCACATGCACCCGCTGGTTGAACACATTGGCTCCAAGTGGCTCTCCAAAGTGATCATATAGAACATGATCCGGTCGATGGCTTTCCACAATAGGCAGGCTGTAGACGCTCCCATCAAAACAACCTGAGGATAAGTTTCTCTATCCGTCTCCTAAGTTTGTTCGGGAGTCTGGCGGCTGGGCACAACTTCATGCGAAAAGACTTGTCTTCTCCATGGTTTTAACCTTGAATCATTCAAAACATATAGCTATATCATAGCGAGACGGGACTGGTTACTTTTAAACTTCCGAACCTGGAGGTGCTTGTGGACGGTGTTTAACAAAAAGTATATGTAGATATAACTATGTTAAATATAGAAACAACAAACACCATCATACACCCCTGTGCAAGCTCGGAACTGTTCACCCCCTTCCTCACAACCCCAAAAACACAATGACGGGTTACATATGTATTCTGAACAAACCCTTGGAATCCTACATCGACCCGTCTCGGCCAAACATCTCCATGGCAAGGCTACTGCCCTTCCCACGTGCGAAGTGGACACGATGCCTATTTGGAAAACCCATGAATCCAAATACCAAGAGGGTTTGCCATCCACTTAAGGGCGTTGGACGGTCATGGTCCACACTAGGTATCATTGTGAGAATCTTGTAGTTGTAAAGGGCTCTCGCCGATCTTCGCCGATCGCGCGGCATCACACGGATCCCTTCGAGGACGCGGGTTGATTTGTTGGGTCCCTGAAAGGGTTGTAGATGTGAAAATTGGGTCAAGCCTTTCGCCGATCTGAGGAACTCAAACAAGTGATGAAGGCGGGACCCAACAAGTGATGAACTGATCGAAGTGGAGGAACTCGCCGAGATCCTCCGCGGAGCGGAGCTGGAACCCGGATATTGGGGAGACCGAGGAGCGGTCATGGTTCCGGGCACCGTTGCTGCGCGCACGGCGAAGGCCACAAAGCCCTCAGAGTCAAGGGAGGGAGGGTAGGAGGGTAGGAGGTCTGTTTAGTGTGTAGGTTTTTTTGGGGGGCCCAAGTACTGAACAAATTGTCAAAACGTAGACCTTATTGGACATCTAATTATAGAATTTAAAGCATTATTAAGTTGATTAGAAGGACATCAAGTAGGACTCAAAAGGAAATCAATACTGAGAAAGCAAAACGACACATTGATTAACAATGAAAACCATAGACAATGTTGCAGGAGACGTTAATCAAATACTATTACATCCCAAAGGTGCGTTGTTTTGAAAGAGGGGAGGGTTAAAATAGTGCGCAAACACTAATCAGGGGAGGGTAACTAATCAAGATTCAACATTAGTTTTCGGTATAAGATGCAACTATGTCAAAAAAAATAGTAGTTCAGCTGACGTTTCTATGTTGAACGATTATTTCAAAAATTCACTCACCGTTATGTTTAGAAATCGTAGCACAACATCCGACACGTAGGTTACTGTTTTGTTTAACATGTGGCGCATTTGAAAACTTGAAACTTCTGCAAACTGCTTTAAGAAAGTTAATTTCTGCTAACTGTGCATGTTCTAGCCCTTGTGACGGTATTACATGAATTAAATGTTAACCGAACATCTATGTATATATATAAACTAAAATATGTCAGAAGTTAATGTTAACAAGTGTAATAGGAATAAAACGGGAGCATTAAAATACTTGATATTCTCTTTTGGCTTGAAACAGGCATGTTAAACGGTTAAGATGTTTGTGGGAAAGACTGATAATATTTGTATACTCAAAAACTGAAAAAAACACAAACTAATAAATATGAAAACGATGAACTTTTATTATCAGAAATCTGCTTCAGAATCTTTCCTTCCACACAGAACACCGCAGTTTGAACTGGGGTTTGAACAAGGCGTCTTGACTTAAACGGAGTTAATATGATATACTCAGGCGCTGCCTTTAAGATCTTTAAGGAATAGAATGGCGAGATCAAACGGAAAAAAAAAAAACTCCTGTTGACCACCAAAGCCCGAATTGCTTTCAGGCACTAAGAGGATGATGAACAGTAAGTCATTCGCAATCACCTTCAGCCGGCGGTCTTCGTCTCGCACGCCGGCGATCGGTAAGAACAGCCGGTACAGCTGATACACCTTCGGCTAAAAGTGATCCACTGCAGTCCAGTCCACTGCAATATATGTATATATACATATATTGCAAATATTGATGAACGTGGTCCATAGCGCCCTGTAGCCAATTCTTCACAGTGATACACTGTACGACTACAGGATTCAGCATCCCAAAGATTCGCTCCGAGTACCCTTCAGTGCCAATTTGTTAAACACAATATATACCCAGCACCAGGATTCTGACATCTTCTGGTTCAAATTGACACGAATAGAATCCGGTGCCCTCGAAGCCGACAATGGGTTGGAACCATGAGTCAGCTCGGAAAGGGCTGACAAAGAAACCTGGAAGGCCAACGAATCAGGCCACTGTCGCTTGTTTTTCTTTCCAAACGGCGACAACTCAACTGGGTTTGATCTCGGTTCATGCTAAAAGAACCACACTACTGCTTGCAGCTACCACGTGTGCGCAGCCAAGCTCATCTCTAGTTTTTCTTTCAGGTCGTGATCAGGAGCATGCGGTAGTCACTGGTAGCTCCATCATGGCAATGGAAAAAGTGAGGGATCCTCTATTCTTCCTGGTATCCTCTGTCTACAACTTGTTCTTTTCTGATCAGGTACCTCTAGTAGACATATATCAATAAGAGCATCAGGCACCTTGTCTTCAATGGCCTCAAGTTTTGATCCCTGCGACCCCCCTCGCATCTTTGGCCTACAGGTTTGATCCAGTGTCACAGCATAGTTCTGAAGCCGTCCCTCCGCTGGCGCTTCTATATAAGTCCATCACCGACAAGAAACCAACAAACATCGAAAGGTCCCAGTGGCATACTTGAAGTGGTGACGTACACGAGCCTTGGCCGCCAAGACCAAACAACAGGCAAAGGTTGTAGTGAAGACCTTGGAGTCTGAGCCTGCGTTCGTCAGCTCCTGGGCTCGCTCAAGGGACGACTCAAAGGACTCGAAGAGAGTCACGGGGGGAAGCCAGGGAGGCTGGGGGGCATGGTCTATTATAGTTATAGGCCATCCTGAATCAACCAGGGATGGTTTTGTGAACAGTTCATGCGGGGCTCAAATTTTGCTACTTTAAACATCTTGACATCTTGCTTAAACTATATAACATGAAATCTGTGCTTTTGCTTGTGTGTGTCTAACCTCAACTAAGTAGTGAACCCCACTCTCCATTCCGTGAACCAGACCGTGCAATCTCCGAAACCGGACCGAGCAAACCGTGACCAGCAATCCGTCGAACGACGGAACCGGCATAGATACCAACATGGCCTTCTGAACACTACCCCACATAGAGCTATATATTCCATGCATAGAGTATGTGGTAATATTATGGAATATTTGTCCTTTATTTCTATCCGTCGACTTGATTTTAAGTTCACTGGCTTGCGGCTTGGTAGAATTTTCAGCACCTGTTCAGCCTTTTCAAGTCATCTGAGTCCATCAAGTCTGTGTCACCAACCTCTGTGCAATAGATGTGATAATATGATATTGGAAAACAACAACAACAACCACAACAACAACCACAACCACAACATGGTGTTTGTGATTGTGCATCAAAGTAGTTCTCAAGGAGACCCCATAGACCTTTTTCCTTGCTAGCTGGCTGTCAATGTTCAGCTTATGCGTCCAGTGGCAGATAGGAACATGACCAAGACCTGCACTGTCTGTATTGTTTACTGTTAAAGCAGTATCTGGACACACCTACAAAAGCCCACTGGGTTGAATGCACCAACGCTTTGGAGGATCATCATGGCCTGTGAGCACCACAGGATATCACAGGAATCCGACTCAGAAAGACAAGAATTGGGGCCCGAATCCTTTGATTTACTAGTCGCTGATGAAAGGCGGTTATTGTCACAAAATTGATGTAAATTGAAAGGAGATGACACAAAAGACCCTTGACAAAGGCTTTAGCCTCCGTGGTTGGAGGGTCCTCCTGTGTCTTGTGGGGACAACACACCCTCAGACTCTCCGGAGCTCCCGCAACATCACGGCCAAGTCGTGGTCGTCGCACATGAAAAGCTGCTTGGCAGGGCTGATGGAGTAGCCCACACTTAAGGCGATGCGATGGAAACCAATATATTTCCTCAGGTGCCCACACCGCGGGTCAAAAGCAGGGCTCCTCAAAAGGGATATATATTATAATGATGATTGATGATACATTTGCTACTGATGTCGTTTGATGACTATACATTCATGACAATATGCGTTTTCTTTCTAGCAGGCTTAAAGCAGCGCGTGTATGTACTTATGTTACTTGTTCAAGGGTGTAGTTCTGCCATGTTGACACTTTGGGGTTGGGGGGTCGGGGGCTTAATTATAACATTTGTCTGTGGATTGCTTGCAGCAATGCTTCGGTTTGCGCCAAGTACGATGATGTCTCGCAGATTGTCGTTGCTTCTGCATTGTTCACAGCGCGGACAAAAACGATCGAAGCCGGATCATCAAGAACTCGCGACGCTGCAGAGGTTGAAAGCAAATTATGTTGAAAGAATAGACTTCCAAACAGCCGCATAGCTGCAAGGTATTTCTTCAAAAGAGTCAAGCATAGGGTCTGAATGTGGAATGGCACACATGGAGCTTTCTTTCCGCGTGACAGCCGGAACATGTCAGCATGTCTGCACTTCTGCAGTTGAAGGGGCTCAAACTCGCCACGGCTGGGGGGGTGGACAACCGGATCGTACAACGTTTGTGCCTGTTCCAAGCGGGCGGAGAAGTCAAAGAGCAAGAAAGGGGCGGCAGTGAAAGGCGCTTGCGGAAAGCGACAAATCATAGATATTGCAACAGTTTGTTGCTAGACATTTTGTTCTGCCTGCCGAGAAAGAAAACAACAATATGCTGCTGGAAATGCATTGATGCAATGAACCTCCGGATTCCACACAGTGTTTTCAGGGAACAAAACTGAACAATGCATTTTTCCGAGTTGCTGAATATTCCGGCTGCACCTGCATCAACAGAGGCTGCGAACAATTGAAGGTTCCATCAAGTCAACTCCATAGTGGTCCCCGAATAGATAAAGTTCGTTCATCACCACGTAGAAGATGTATTGGACACCGTGCCATCCTCTCTATTTGGGGATCACTATACCATACTCTGAATGGACTTCAAAGGCCTTTGGACGACCAAGCAGCGGCCTCAACAACTGGATATATGGTTGCTGAAGCTCACAAGGGGTGGTCAGTGGCGGTGAAGGCAACCCCGTACTCATGATCATGATACACCAAACATACCAAACTGAGAAGTGTAGCAGGGGAACCTTTAAACATTTTTTTCCCACAATTAGGTTTCCAATATTTTTTGACTTTACAACCTGTGGAAATATCAGCATGTAACAGCTATATATTTCCCAACGTCATTTTTTGCAAAAAACAATCTTTGCACCTCCACCCACTTCCACCAGACTCTCCGATCCGCCAATCGCCGCCACACTCGCCACGCCAATCGCCTTCGTAGCTTGGAGAGCTTCGTGTTGAAGGACTCGCAGGACTCGTGACAAAAGCACCACTTGCCAGAGTATTTGTCATGAGTAATGCCTTGGATGTTTCCGCCACTCTATTCCCCAGCAACAGGAGCGGGTGATAAAAAATTTTCTGGTCCACATATTCAGTCATTCACCCAGGAACCCGGAAAAAACAAATCATGTCACCCCAAACAAAAACGCCAAGTTCACCCAAGATGCTCAAGCGCATGAGTTTCTCTCTGACCTCTTTCTCTGACCTCACCGGCCGAGGTCCTCCGTTCCCGGCTCGGCGCGACGGTCGTCCTCAATCGACTCCCGAAAGTCCGTTCTACGACCGAGGTCCACAGGATCGAACTTCAGTCCATGGTGCGTCCTGTTTCCCCAGATACCGTGAGCTATTGGGGTTCTGACTTCAAGTATAGGAAGAGCTGCATGTGTGCGGTGCCGCTAAAGGGTGCCGCTGCCACTGCAGGGCGCCGCTGCTGTGTGCGCTTGAGAACTTGGGTGCTGGTGATGCTGCAGGGTGCCCCTGCTGTGTGCGCTTGGGAGCTTGGGTGGTGGCGCCACTGCAGGGCGCCGCTGCTGTGTGCGTTTGTTTTTGGTAGTGTACATCCACGCGATGTTTTGAGGAGCTTTGCGCAAGGCGAGTGAAGAAACCGCGACAGCTTGAATGCAATGATTTGAAAGCTATCTGGCGTCTATGCTGGCGTAATATTTTTTAACATGTCATTAGTCCAGTTACTCACTTATGTTACGTCCAAGTACAGATTAGTCCGAATGAAAAACACTTTACATAGTTCATTGGTGGATTTCCACTTTGGGCGGCGCCGAACAAGGCAGTCCCAAACCATATGACGAATCACTGGCACGCTGTATACCTCAAATTACTTTACTTCGAGTGATCCCCACCGGTGAAAAGGCAGGTCACAAGATTGCGTGTGTGTTCTTCTGGTTGGTATACCGCCCCGGCCTTCCACCGAACGGCCGTTCACATGCTTTCGCAGGGCACACCGGAATTGCACGACCGGGTAGAGTTAGAGGGTGTGTTTGCCCTCAACGTACAGCCTTTCTCCCAATGCCAAGGGGGCGCCGCGATTGAAATTCGCTTGATTAATACATTCTGCCCTGAGCTTCAATTGGCGGGCAGTTGGCCTCAGCGAACTTCTCCTGATGCTGGCCTGGCCGTCCGTGACAACGTGCTCCCCATGCACGCGGTCCCTCTTCACGAAGATGATGCAATCCTCGGCGATGTTGTTTTCGACTGGGTTTGGGTTGGTTTTGGTGAGGGAAGCACAAATGAACACAAATGACACCATCTTCGCGCCCGGGTTTGCAAACACACGACGAGGAAAAGGAATCGAGCCGAGGAAACTTGTTATAGGGAGCGGCAAGGTCACGGGCGGGGTCAGGAGCAGCGGCAGTCGCGCGTATAGGCCTTCTGGAGGTGCTGCGCGCGCGACAACATCTGCATGATATGAAGCGTGGGATCACCGTAGTTGTTTGGGAACAAGTGCTTGCAACAAAACATGGCTGGCTTTTAAGGCGGGCTTAGCGCGGCGGAGGAGTAAATGATTTCGCCGCCCTCTCAACCGCAGATGGCCTCAGAAGAGCGTGACTGTGAACGAGGGTGATCAGCAGGATGACAATTGTAGCAATTTCGGGAAGCTATAAGAACATTATGTACGTATTGACCACACATATCTCACGTACGTGCCTCGACCAATGCGGGCCCACTTTGCACAGTGGCTGGGGCCATATATATTAAAAATGGCTGGCCACCGAAAGCAAGCTGCAAATGGCTGCTCAAGCGGCTGGGGGATGACTGCCCGCCAGCCCGGCCGCAGGAAGCATTTGAGACAAAGAAAAGCCGTTTCTTTCAGCTGTCCATGTCGGCCGTCTTGCCGTGAGGTGTGGCGAGGCAGCGCCGTCGTTCGGGCGCCGGCGGCACCCCATCCCCGGCCTTGTGGCGCTGGCGCGGAGGCGCCAATACCACCAGTTATCCTGCTCAACCTGAGGCACGCACGAGGAGCAGTGTCGAAGATCGCGCCCTCAAAAGAAAAAAGCAGCGCTGGCCTGCCGTGAGAATAGGGGACTTGTCACTTGTCTTTTTCTTTGGGCCTCGGCAACGATCGCATCCTCTTCGACGCTGTTTGCCGGCGGGCGGCGACCATGGCTCCACGACTTCCATCGGACTACGTGGAGCAAGCAAAAGGAAAAACCAAGAAGAAGAAGACAAAGAAAAAGAAAAAAGATCAAGTAGTGCAAGTTGCCGGTATATAGGCTTGATGGCGGCGTGTCGGTTGTTTTTTTCTTCGTGCTTCAGGCGCTGGCAGCGGCGACTTCCGTCTCCATGGGGAAAGGTCGTCCTGTAGCGGAGATAATGATAAAGATAGAAAAACTCACAAATATTCTATTTTACGCCTCGCTGCCAGAAACGGCATACTTAGTGGTTTCGTGGCAGCTGCTGGGGCTCAGCGTGCAACTCACCACCTGAAGATCAAGTACTCTTCCACATGCTCTTCTCTTGCTGCTGTATAGTGGTTGCTGTGGTTGCTCTTTTGCTGTTTCGTATTGGAAATGTCATCTGTGATACTTTTCAACATTTCAGAGTTGCTCACTACAACATGTTTCTTGTACTTGATATGTTTACAGATTGCAAGGACTTCAGCCCAAAAAATATAGCACGACTTCTGAAGCCCGTGATTTACTATAACGACTTTGAAGGGACTGTGCCTCCGGGGGTCTTCCGGGGACACCATTAGTAATTGTGGAAAGTTGTGTCTTAAGACCTCCCAATTTGTGGTGGAAATGCCATGGGGTATGGTAGTGCTGACTGCGATCTGGCACATGCGGTTGAGGTCCGGTAGTGCCCACTGCCATCTGGCCCTTGCGGCTGAGGTCCGGTAGTGCCCACCGTGATCTGGCGCTTGCTGTTGAGGTCAGGCAGTGCCCACTGCGATCTGGCGCTTGCCGTTGAGGTCCGGTAGCGCCCACAGCGATCTGGCCCTTGCTGTTGAGGTCAGGCAGTGGCCACTGCGATTTGGCGCTTGCAGTTGAGGTCCGGTAGCGCCCACTGCGATCTGGCGCTTGCAGTTGAGGTCTGGTAGTGCCCACTGCGATGTGGCGCTTGCAGTTTAGGTCCGGTAGTGCCCACTGCGATCATGCACTTGCAGTTGAGGTATAGTCCGTTGCGATCTGGAGCTGGCAGTTGAGGTGCGGTAGTCAAGGAGACGAGGAGAAGGAGGAGGAGGAGGAGCAGGAGAAGAGCTCTGATAAAATCTAACAAACCTCACCTGGCAGGTGGGAAAAAAAACACATCTCTGTCAAACCATAGGACTCCTGACAGCTAGACTTTTGGGGGACCCCATGATATGTCCGGATCGTTCTGGGGCCAAAAGGACTTGATTGATGAAAACAAAAGAAGAAAGGTCCGACAGCCTCAGATCAGGTCGAGTTAGGGGTCGAGTTAGGGGTCGAGTTAGGATCTATAGATTCATTTTTTTCACTTGGATGAACTTCAGAGCGACTGAGTTGATGCATATCCTCACCTGGTACGACACAGGGCACGGCACGGGTATGCTAAAGAGCATATCTAGACCGAGATCCATCTGATCATAAACGCACACAACCCGCTACTCAGCCCTGGTTGACCGACAGGGCTCCAAGGTACGGCAATGGAAGTGCTACGTCGAAAATGTCTGAAGTGGGGCTTTCCACCAGGTGCCTCAGTGAGAACGACGTCTGACACGAAGTGGAACCTCTGGTATAACGCCTGGCACAGAGGACATGAAGTGTTCCCAAACCGACAAGAGGCAAAGAGGGGGGGCCAACAAAAAGCAAGTTCTTTGTTTTTTTTGATGGATTTTCTACCTTGCTCCACTGCCGCTGGCCTACATCCCATGCTACATCGGGGGGGCCGCCCCCTGCCAGAAACCCCCTGCCCCGCAAACTGCCCACGGGCATCAGACTGCCCACTGTGTCGTGTAGGAGGTGTCAACATGATCTGCCCAACAATCCCAGCAAATCTCAACATAGCTACAAATGACACATGTTTTGAAAAATCTGGGAAGACTATAGTGACTAGTGCTTCTGGAGGCTTTTCAGAGAGCCTCTGGACCAAGAGCGCAGTTGATTCATATTGATTGACCAACTCAATGTGTCCAAAGCCGGGCGACAACGTCCAAGCCTTCTCTTTCCATTCCTGCTCTTCCCGGATGCGCGTGTCCAGTTGTCCTGTCAGAGAAGTCCAGCGCTGAATCCAAGCAGTGCGGAGTGAGCAAAGGGTGGTTTCCCAGAAGGGTCACCTTCCCCACCTTCGTTTCTCACAAAGTTCTTGGCAGGATAAATCACACTTCTTAAACTTCATCAGAGAAAATAGTTCTTAAACGATTTCAAACACTTCTTCAATCACTGCTTCTTCTTCTTCTTCTTCAACTTCTTTCAGCATCAATCAGTTCTTGGCCGACTCAGAAAAGAAAAACTTGTCAAGGCCTTCGAGGAGTGGAACATTTTAGTGGAGGAGTGGAGCATGGAGCATGGGATTTGGTTCCGTGACTTTGTGCTATAGCAAGGCAGGATGGTACACCTGCAAGAAAGGAATGTGTGGGTGTTGAGCTATGAAAGTCTTTTTCTTCAGAGCGCTTGCTTTGTTCAGCTACAGGTTTATGATGCCCCCTACCTTCTGGGTGGAGACAGGTGGTATCCCACTACTGCCAACGTTCATCGTTTTTGTTGCTCAGGTGGGACCCCCTCTGGCTTGTGAGAGCTTACGAACTTACGAGGGTGCCCACCGGTCCCCTGGTTGATCACCCACTGAGCTTGGAAGTCAAAGGCATTCAAAAGCTATGCTTGAAAAACAGATAAACAAGAGCAAGAAATAGAAAGAACAGTGAGGGGTGGGTACCATCTGGGCTACCCCCTCACTGCAAAATTCCCATGGTGAACTCCTACACTGAAGGCTTCCGACGAAATTATTGGAGAGGTGGGGTACCCTTGATCCACCTCCTCACAGCAGAATTCCTGTGGTTATTGTGTCTGGGGGGCTCTCACCACCCAACCATATTATGTGGGGGGTATCCAAGGGCTACCCCCACCCTCTAAATAAATACTCGGCAGGATTTCCTGGGGCTTCACTCAGCAATAGTATTATTTGGGAGGCTTTTTCAGGGGCACCCTGACGATCTCTGCCAGACAACAAAACTTTAAAGACACGTTTTAAATGCACTTGCTTAACAGTTTTAGTTTTCTTATGTGTTCTCGATAAGCTTGCATGTGCTATCAAACTGTCAGGCAGCAGAAACAAATACACCTCTCCTGCGATCACCTTTCTCTTCAACATGCTTCCACTATCCTCAACTTGTGGAAATTATTTTGAGACTTATTTTGAGGTATCCTCATGGGTGGTCTGAACAATTATGTTCGCAACATGTATCGTTGGAAGCAAAATTATTTTTGGGTACCTTATACCCAATTCTTAAGCAAATACAAGGGTCCCCACACACCACCCCCCTTTCTCAAATAGTTTCCAAAAAAGACTTCTAGGACATTATTTTGAGAGGTGACGGTATACCTCAAAATAATCTCTCAAGGGAGGAGCCATGGTTTATGCACGAATCCACAGTCAACTCTTGCCAGTAGGGCACGTTGGTTTTCCACGTGATCTCCACAGTTGCAGATAGGTATCATATACCTATTGGACTGGGGGTATCCCTTCTGTTAATCAACCAACCAATAGGAAAAGGCAATTCATGCTGCAAACCATGAGGGAGCCAACACAGGCTGCCACTCATAGAACGCAACTCAGCATAAACTTCTTTGTGGCTTCACTTGCCAAAACCAAGATCTCTGTTTTTAGCTATTGTGGTCTGCAAAATAGACAGAATACATGTTGTCATATTGTGTTATTCATTGATTCATTTTCAGGATGTGCCATGTTCGAATGTGGTTCACATGACTTTACCTGGGTAGGGGTCTCGTGCAACACCCGGCCCTGGCATGGTGCAACCCGTGCCTTTAAGGAAGATTTGCAGCTCATCTTCCTCAACTTCCTCGAGTAGGCAGCAAGGCCCTCTGATGTCCAGCAAAGCCGAAGGACATCCCTAACATATGCAGTATCGCTATCCATCCTCCTAATTACTTTTCTAATGGTGAAACTTTAACGGTGTATATGTTTTACATCCCATTGAGCATCAGTGGCATTTGTAAATCCTCCATCCCCTTGGTGCTTGGTGAAAGCAGTTAGATGTTCCTTGAACATCAAAAGTTTCCTTCATCTTACATGCCATTCAACAGCTTGTCATGTATTAATAACTATGAGCCTAGCCTTCGGCAAACAAATGAATTGCCAGAAACGGTCGGGAAAATGAGGATTTCCTCTTCAAGTACCAATGGTGGGTGCTCCACCACTCTGAATGTAAAACCACCTCGTCCAGCCAGAAGCAAGGTCTCCGTCAAAAGCTTGAGTCCCTGATTGATGGACGCAATGTGAGGAGTGGCGCCCGCTCGTTCTTTTGTAGATGAAACATATAAACAAACAGCACCCGCACTGAAAAAGTTTCTGAGGTGTTTCATCTAGAATCTAGGCATGCGTGAGATTTTTGCTTCCACCATCTTTCGCAGTTCCAGAAACATTTGCTGAATTAGTCTTTCATGGAGAAACGCCTGCTGTGGGCGGTCTCCGTCGCAAAGCAGCAGGAATCAACATCCTGAACACGGGCCAGTGAATTATATGCTGATTTGCTTGATCTGAGTGGAATGGGCCTGTTTGTGGCAAAATAATTATGATAACACTGCAAATGAACTCTCACTCTTCATCGAGAATCTCTCCAACTACACTCTTTCTCTGTTACGCTCAGTGTGAAAGCAGCAGCAAACGGTTCATGTCTTTGAGACGACCGGTGCAGGCGGTGCAGGAGTACAGTCGTCAACAGAAAGGAACATGTTCTCTATGAAATCAGTCCCCTGCAATCATGCTGGTCGAAGGGAATCTTAGGGGCTGAATCCCAAGGTGATGAAAGCCTTGGTTCCATGTGGTTCCATGTGGCAGCAACAGTACATGTTGAAGGTCAAATTGACATTAAAAAAACATAATATATAAAAGAATATATAACAGCAGTCTTTGGGACTTTCCAACCGCCCGGTGTGATGTTCGGTCTTTCTTCACCGGCAGGTTGTCACGAGGACCGGAAGTTCTCCTCCTCATCCCCGATCGAGGAGGACGGGACACGCACCCCGACTTGCGTGCTGAGGATCCACGGTCAAACTCCGTAAGAAGCACAGAAGGCCTTCCTCTTCACGTTGTCCCTGCGACTCATACAGAGCTCGGTTTGCGCCGGTGAAAGGAGCGTGGAGACCGTCTGATGATAGTTTAAAGCCTCCCTAGAAATGTAGAAAGCGGATTTGAGCACCAAGGGCAATTGTTGAAACATGTTGAAACCTTAGTAGAGTTTGCAGTCAAACCCCCGTAGGACCGCTAGAAGGCGATTCCCTCCTCCATCCTCGAGCCCCTCACCTACACAGAATCCCACCTGTACCAAGCGGATCTTGGGCCCCTACACTGAATTCCACCCCAACATCTGCCTGCAACTGATTGACCAGATGCACAAACCTTGACACCTCCATGTCCTGGAGCGTCTCCTTCCACACCTCGGTCCGAGGGGCGCGTGGACCCGTCCGGTCCGATCCAGCCGATGGATGAAGAAGTCGGTCTGGACGTCAGAAGCTTTGGCCAAAATGCGGGTGCCAGGACTCACAAGACGGGTGGTGTTGATCGATGTGTTTAGTCCCATCCAGTGAGTGGAACACATGGGACACCCCTAGCCTCCATTCATAGCATCCCTTTGTGACTGCTGGTGCAAACAGATTTATCGCATCTGTTCTCAGTTCGTTCGTCTCCCTTGTCCACATCTGGCTGGTCTGGGCGCAAGGGAAATCAAGGGAATCCCGCACATTCGAACATTTCTCTGCTCACAAAGATTCTTTGGGGTCCTTGCTCCGTTCGAGCCGGGCAGGGATGCCCCAGTCGCGATGCGGTGACTGGCCATGCCGGTGGGAGC
This sequence comes from Durusdinium trenchii, assembly GCA_963970005.1. Lineage (NCBI taxonomy): Eukaryota > Dinophyceae > Suessiales > Symbiodiniaceae > Durusdinium > Durusdinium trenchii. The sequence goes on from CAXAMN010027850.1 coordinate 445,512, forward strand.
CCAAACGGCCTTCCCGCAGCGATCTCGCAATGGGTCACTTCTAGGTAACGAACCTGTGTATTAGATGAGTCAAACATACTTTAAAGATCCCATTTTGGGGTGTGTACCAAACAGGGAGGCCTCCCAAACACCTCCTGGAAGAAGGAAAGTAGACCAAAAGCCGTTGGTTGGATGTCTCCCTGTTAAACTACGCCCCTCATGTAGCGTTCGTGTCTTGACAGCGGCAATGACGTTCAACGATTGACCACACCAGTTGAAGGAATCGAATCCGGAAGACCTTCATCCGGTGATCGTCCTTCATCGCTGGAAACGAGAACGGGAGAAAAGGGCAACTCTGGTCCCTGGAACGAGTTCCACATCCTGCAGTTCTGACGAAACACCCTGGTATAATCTGACCCAAATGGAATCTCAAAACCATTGGGTTGTAGAGGACTATCGTCTTCCAGTCTGGTCCATGCCATCAGGTTCCATGTGGGTCTCTTGCAGGGTGTACTTGGTAGGATATTGCACACCAAACCTGCCAACCTCCACCAGAAAAAGCTGCAGGGTACGTTAAAAGCAATGATCCATGAAGACTACTATGAAGACTCATATTGACCCAGTCGCTCCTCAAAAAACTGAATTTCTCCCCCTCAAACAAAGGCAAGGAGGTCAACCATCCCTTTTCAGCACCCGCCTTATCAGCCAGCTTGTAGACATCCAAGAGTTGCCCTTCGCCAGTCGTCTTGAAGCTTCCCAGCGAAGAACAGGTTGCTAGCGAGATGGGCTCCTTGATGTCCTTGGAACGATACTGCTGGTATCACTGCAAGAGTACTTCACTTCAGTGTATTTGTCAAATTCCACCAGTCTAAAGCCTTCATCCAAGAAGCTCTTTATCCTGTGATCCCAAAAAACCAAGAATAAGATCAGCTCCAAAGTTGCGAAAAAAGGCTCCTCTGGAAAGTTATTCCGAAACTTTTGAAGCTCGCCCATGGTGTGGATCTTCTTCTGCAAGATCCACTCCTGTCGTTCAGACGAACCGTGCTTCGCGTCACTCCGTCGCCTGGTGCGACGGACCTGGACTTCGCCAGTCTGCAGACAGTCTGAGGGTGGACTGATGTAGAAAGCAAACACAACTCGGGGACGAAGATGGATGAATGTTTTTTGGGGCCCGTGGCCCAATGCATCCTCGTCCGCCCAGCGAAGGAAAACTATCGTGGGAGACCAGCGAGCGCATGCAGCTCCCCCCTAAGCCGACCAAGAGCTGCAGTCATATTCAGTGATTATGCAGCTCTTTTCTCACCCAAAGGTGCCCTTCACATCTCCCCATCTCTCTCCATCTCTTCCTCCAAACTTTGTGTTGAGTCGGGCGCCATGTATGGCTGGTTGGTCATGTATGGTTGGTCATGTATGGCTGCCATTGCCCAACACAAACTTCGTGTTGTCTCCATCTCTCCTGGCCTTCAACTTCTCCTCCTTCTCCCTCTGCGACTGCTGAAGTAGGACGACGTTTTTTTCATCGCGGCACTCCTGCGCTGGTCGACAGAGTGCGACCGGGTCATGGATGATGGATGCTTCGCGAGAAACCTCCGTCGGAAGTAACAGTGCACAGACAGGCAGAATCTACAAAGTATAAACAATGTACCCTACAGGTCAAGGATCTCATTTGACTGGATCTGGTCATGCAAAACCAGTACTCAATGAGGTCAAGGACCAGGTTTAACTTGGCCCTTAAGATTTGTAGGGATGATACAAAATAAATGCATCTGGCGTTCTGTTCAGACATGTTGAGACATAACGACGAGAATGGGTTGGGAATGGGTTGGGAAAAGAGGATCTGATCTTTCAATTGTTCACCTTGGATAATTGCTGGTCGCCATGTGCATTGCTAAGCCTGTACTACATCCATCTCCGTGTATCCACCAGTTGGCCGAGAGTGGTGCAACTGGGAGCGAAGTGCCCGGTGTGGTCAGATGAACGGCGAGTTGTGCAACGGCTCACCGCATCAACCGTGAAGCCCAGCTACGACCGACATCCAAATCAAGCCGACGTCAACTCGGCTGATCCTGCCATCGATGCACGATACCAGGATGGTCACACTGGACGAACCGACCACGAGGTTGCTTGGGAAACCGCCAGCTTGTCTGAGAAGGTAAGGATCCGGGAATAATGTCACGATATGTCACATAGTGTCAGAACATTTCAGCCTAATTGTCAAATATAGCCAGCACATTTGTTGAGATCTTATTCTCATGATATCTGTATCGTCGGGCTCGCCCAAGATGCAATCAGTGAGGTCCTGGGCTCACCACATGATTCATTGCCTTTGCCGATTTCGCCCAACGCCGGTCACACAAAATGGTCAGTGAATCTCACCCATGATCATGTTGGATACAGGTCAGCGGGAGTAACTTGCTGTTCTCCTGAAGTTGCTGCAGCTTCCAAAGTTCTTCCACATGTTCCTTCTTCATTCTCTCCATAGGATCCTGCGCGTAGGTTTCCAGGACCAAACAAAACCACGACTGCTGCAGAAGATCTTGTGATCATGTGGGGAGTCCCAAACATGTTGTAAGGGCTACACATGTTTGTAGGTGTTGGTCTGTCACCTACATGTGTTCTACGCGTTTTCTGGAGAAATCCCTTCGGAAGGTCAGTGATTTCGCTGAGAGCCCGAACCTCGGAAGGTCACAGCCAGAACAGTCAGCCCAAAGGACTCTGCTCTTTGACCAGTTGAACTGGTTCTCACGACTCCTTCGGACCGAAAAACTGGATTTGGACCACTCCAGAAAACCCCAGGCATGTTTGTTCATGCCTAGGTGATGCACCTGGCGCATATACCTGGCCTACTGCGTCTTGGTCTTGGGTGCACCATGAATATATATATATATACTGGCGGTGGCTTCATGGCACTGTGTCACACAGAAACGGACTTTTCACCATCCTGATCCATATACACGACTTCAATTGAGGGATCCCAATGGTGTGAGGAACCAGGATGCCAGAACTGGAAAGCTTCATACCGTCGACCGACCTGGTTCGGAGAAACAACCAAGTTCCCAAGCAATTTCCCCAAGCATCTCAGAGAGAAAAAAGACTCCAACCCGTTTGCGATCCAAATCAGCAGGAGACGTGTTTTGCACTTCTTAAGCCATCAGTCTCGCCTGTAGCCTACCAGCTAGAGATCTACCAAATCCTCCGGTCCATACGAAGGCATGCCTCGAACTCCTCGGCCCGCCCCCCGCGTTCGGCGCTTCGGACCCGCCGGACCCACGGGTCCGGCGGCTCCCGTGGCGTGCTCCGCGTGCCCCAGCAGTGCTCCGCGTTGCTCAGTTCTTCTAAGGATCTCACCCACTGGACCTTCCTGAGAGGATCGGGTCGCCGGTGTTGCGCGGAAACAAGGGATAAGGATCGTGGGTGAGAAAAGCAAGTCACGACATGATCGGCATCAGGTCGTCACTTAGGCTTTTTGGATGTTTTTTGGATGTCACAGACACTCCATGGGACTGCCATGTATGCCTACATTGACCCCCAAAACCACCCCAATGTACGTAGGCATATATGGCAGTCCCATGGAGTGTCTGGGTGTTGTTTTTTAGTCTTAGAGAATTCAACGTCTAGGGTGACCTCGAACGAAGGTTGCTGGATGAGGTCGATGGGTCATCGCAGGTGTTTTTTGCCCCGACTTGGCCACATCATGAAGTCTCAACAGCATGTACTGGAAATGACCTGATAGAACATCAAACAAATGCATATAATATACTGTATAGATCTGTATAGACATCCAGGCCCATCATCAGGGGGAAAAAGACATACAACGAACACAGACCGTTCGCAACAAGATCTCGCATGACTGGGCGCATGCGGCGCATGAGAAGGCATGGGCGTGGTGGAGTGGGTCACGGCCCAGGCTCTTACTCAAGTCCTCCAGATCTTCATCCAGTGCCTCCACCTCACTCTCCATGCCAACATCGCTGGACTCCTCCCACGAAGAGGAAGAACAGCTTCACCGAACGTGGAGGTGGTTGGGTGGGTCGATGGCGGACCCGAAGTGCCAAACACCACCTCACTAGCGGCACAAACTGCAACCATTTGCTGACCTTGGTGGCTCCTGTTTGCTGTCGCTAGGTTGCAATTGTCATTCATTGTATTTTCCCGCATGCTAGTGTGGGGTTCTTGCTTTTACCGTGCTTGCTCAGCGCCTCTCCTCTCGCCTGCCGAAAACTCCGCCTGCCCCCAACTCACATAAATCAACTACTCACACAATCCAACTCACCAAACTCAGCTCACTCAACTCAACATGCCCAACTCAAGTACTTCCGCTGCTTCCTTAGAGATCTGCTGTTGCTGCGATCCACCGCTGGTTCCCTCATTTCCTGGGGTGGCCGTCAGTGCTTCTGCGCTGCTTCCTGCTTGTCTACCGCTGGTTCCCGTCTGCTCTGCTGCTTAGTGAACAACTGAGGATGGGGAAACGAAAGCAGTGGAAGTCTATGCAAGAGCCGGACGCGCGGTGGCACACGCGTTGTGGGTCATGAGACGATGGCGCTGGTATCCAGGATATAATAGAGTTCAAAAACCCTATAATGTTGACCTCATAACACTAAATGCCCCGTGAATAATGCTAAATGTTTATATACTCTCAGCTGCTTCCAAACCTGATTCTGAGCTCCAGGCATACACACACCACACACACACAGAACAACAACAACAACAACAACAACAACAACAACAACAACAACAACAATGACAACAAACCCCATTCCTTAGCCCCTGGTCCTTCAAACTTTGGTACTTTATCTTTGCTGCTGGCCTCCTTTCTCATGAAATAGGCGAGGGCTTTTTGGCCATCGCAGGACAAACACCCTGCTGAGTACCTGCATCTACTGCACCCAGTAGAGGCATGGTGGGCCAAAAAAATGCAATGCTTTGCCTCTGATGACAGCATAGAGGCTTGGAAATACTGGGAATTCTTATCCAGCAAAGCCTGTGCACTGATGGCAGCTGCTGTGGTGATATCCTTCATTTTTTTGAGCTTATCCTGCAGCTCCTTGATTTTTGCTTGCTTTTTGTCCTTCCTTTCTTTCTCTAGCTTTTCTACATGTTTCTTGGCCTGCATGAGCTTCTCATGCTCCTGCTTCAGGACCTTCATGATGAAACTGATCCTGTTCTCCCAGGCTGCCTTGATTTGTTCTGGCCAGCCTCTTGGTGCTGGGCCCTCTTTGGACTCTGATGCAGCCTGCTCACTGTAGGCTACAACATAGAAGCCACAGTCTGCACCTTTCTGTCTGATGGTGTTCTCTCTGAAAACAGCTGGTTCCTGGTCCTCATTCAGCACTGTTGCCAATCTCTTGGCTGCCTCCAAGCAGTCCTTATGCATGACCTCAAGGGTCTCATAGTACCTGAATCTGAACTTCCCATCTTCTGCTCTATTTGCCACCAATAATGTCCAGTGATCTGGATTCTGGCCCTGGCATGGAACAAGCACCTGCCTCATGCCCTTGGTGACCTGCAAGATCTCTTCACGCGCTCCTTCCATGGTAGCTGATCCTTCCTTCAGGCCTAATCTGTATGGCAGTGATGGCTCCATGAAGAAAATGTCATCAGGAATCTTCAGCTGCCACTTCATCCAGCCCCAACATGCCATGATTTGCTGGTCTTCCAAGAATCCTGATTCTGCCAAGGGCATGAGCATAATCTCATCCTCCATTTGCTCTACAAAAGCTTGTGGGTAACACTTCGTGCTCATCTCCAAAATCTGTTGCAAAGCTGCTCTGGTCACCTTGTTGCCTGCCAGAAACTTTGCAGGAGGCTTCCATGTGGGATCTAACTCTGTGATGTGGGCCAAAGATGCATGAACTGCACCCTTATCTGTCAGGATGGTTGCTGATCCACCACTCACACTGGTGACAGGGCCTGAGGCCCCATAGTGCTTCTTGCCAACCTCCTCACTCACAAGCCTGACTTGCTTGCCAATCAGCTCATGTCTTGTGCTTCTGCTGCTGCTAATGCTGCAGGCTCTGATGCTGCAGTCTTTGGTGCCAATGGGGGTGCCTCATGGGGCTCTAGAAGGGCCTTCAAGCTCTTCTTGGACATCAGCTTCTGTCCTCCTTTCTTTTTCAGATTCAACTTCACCTTTTTCTTGAAAGACATGGGTGCCTTCAGAACTTTCTTCCCTAAGTTCTTCTTGGTGGTACTCCTAGCCTTGATCTGCACTAATGCTTCTCTTTTGCTCATGGAAGAGAGCAACTTCTTGGAAAGAAATCTCCTTGCTGCATTTTTCACCAGCTGTTTTTTCTCCTTGTCTTTCTTTGCCTCAGCTGCTTTCTCCAAGATGCTTGCAAATGACTGGTCTGCATGCATTCTCCTCATGGCTGCTCTTCTCAGGGTTGGGCTCAAAGAGAGAAACAATGAATTGTTGAGTGGCATGATGAGCTCATCCTGAAACTCAAAGTCCTCAGGGATGTCAAGCTGGTCCTGAGGCTCTTCAGGCTCACCCTCAATCTTGGGCTGATTGGCTGGTACTGATGACCACTCAATCAAGTCTTGCACCTGGGATGCATGCTGCATCAAACTGAAGTCAGGCCTTATTGGCACCTTGGTCTCCTCATCCAGCCACTTGTACCTATTCTGCAGCCAATCACTTGGAATGCGCTTGGTGCCCATGGGGTACTCATCAGCTGAATACCATTCCTGCTCCTTGATGGGCTTGAACTCACCTTTGCTATTGCAGGAATATGCCAGCAATCCATTGCGCACTGCTGCCTTCACTATGAAATCTTTCTCTTCATTTTCTCTTTGTAGCTGCCTTTGAGCTGATAGCACTGACTGAATGATCTCTTGGTATCCTACTTTGAAGGTCTTGTCTGATCCAGTCTCTTTCTTGGTGCGCATCCTCATCTCATCTAACTGATGCTTCACTCTGGATTTGAAGCTCCTGCTGAAGTCAGTGTCTGTTACTTGCAACTGGGCTGTTAGGTGTCCAAGAATCTCAACACTGGCTTGGTTCTGCAGAAATTGGCTCAATCTGACCTCCTCTGCAAAGTTGGCTTGAAAGCAATCTTTGATGAGGATGCCATGTGGCTCTCTTTCTCCATGACTTTCACTGATCCATTTCATCAAGACTGAATCTACATTTGAGCTTGGCTGCTGCATGATGCATATCTCCTCAAACCAGTCTGGATGCTGTTGTCTCATGGACACTGCCCACTTCAGGGACCTGCATGGAGCACCTTTATGATGTTCCACAAGCACATCTCCCACCAGGAAGGACTCATAGGCAATGTAGTGGCCTGTCTCACTAATGTTGGACAATCTCTGATGGGGGCCTGGGAATACAAGCAACCCAGGCTCAATGGATCCCATTGGTGGCTGATTGCTGGTCAGATTCCTGATTTTCTGCCTAGCTTCATAGGTGATTCTATACTTTTCATCTGTGCTGGAGTGCCTCATGGTTTTCATGCCTGCAATAGCCTTTTTTCCTGATGATTCTCCCTCATCTCCATGGATGATTTGTTGCTTGCTGGTGAGAGCATCTTGTGCTGCCTGCATCTCCCTTCTCAAGTCGCTCATCCCCATACCTTTATGCTCTTCATATCTCAATCCAGCCAGCTCCTTATCAGACCAAATCATCTTGGTCTGCTGGGCCTTGGCCCAGAGTGGCACCTGGTCACTCATGGTTATGGTGATGGTGTCCCTTGATGCCACCACTTC
>CAXAMN010027850.1:461968-492514 GCA_963970005.1 Durusdinium trenchii
ACGAAATCTGCACATGGAGGTTCACAAAGTGCTGTGCCTGCCACGAAATCTGCACATGGAGGTTCACAAAGTGCTGCCCCTGCCACGTAAACTGCAGCTAGAGGTATTGAAACTAGAGCTAACTGGAGCTAGAGCTCTTGAAACTAGAGCTAACTGGAGCTAGAGCTCTTGAAACTAGAGCTACCTGGAGCTAGAGCTCTTGCAACTAGAGCTAACTGGAGCTAGAGCTCTTGAAACTAGAGCTAACTGGATGATGAGTGGTGTCTGATGAGTGGTGTATGATGAGTGGTGTATTGATGAGTGGTGTATGAACAGTTCTTGAATGTCCGTAACACGGAAGTTTCGCACACTAAACTTCCTTTGAATACAAAGACATGGACCTCCAATCTCTCAAGCTGTTGAATGTTGTTGTCTCATGTTTTTTCCAAGTCTTGAATCTTGAAACTCCAAGTCCAGAATCTTGCGCGCAGCCCAGACCAGAAAGGCATTTGGCCGATTAAATTCTGGAAAGTCGTCAATTGTATACCTGTACCAAAGGTTCCAAAGGAGACCCCAAAACCAGCAGTGAGTATGGAACTATCGTATATATACATTAGATACATCCCATAGAATTACAATGAAGTACATCTTATATTATAGCACATCCTGTGTACAGTAGCTTAGTAAGATAGACGACTCACTGCTCTTGGGGCTTTCAACACCCTAATGGCCGCTCTTCTCATCTACATCGCCTCGCAGCGGATCCAGTCGCCCTCGTCGCGGCCAGTGACGGTGCTTCCCCACAGCACGACGGAGGCAGGGTCCTGGGCACCGCATCCGGCCCAAAGCCACGGAGTGTGGCGCGTGGTCGCGGGCGTGGCGCGGGTGTGACGCGTGGCACGGGATGGGAGAGCGGGGCGCCTGGGCGGGGGCGCCTGGGCGGTTGGTCAAAGCCATGTTTGAAGAGGATGGCCACGGTCAAGCACCGAAGATATAGAATAAAGAGCTTTTTTCAAGAGAAGATCTTTGAAGCTCGGCTCGGCACCTCCAAATTCTAACATCGGGGCTTGGAAAAGCAAGTCCGGGTGAAAGTTCCACAGTCTGGTGAGTCCGGGTCATTTGATCCTGAACCAAAGAATTCAAAAGCCACATGAGGGATGAATTTTGAGTTTCACAGGGTGACCTTCAAAAAGCACTGGCAAAAGACTAAATAGTATCAAGGCTTCCAAGACCCCATTGGTTGGAGAACCACTCGATGGTTGCAGAGAACTTGTGGAGTTGCCTCCATGCAAAATTGTAGATCCACTCACAATTTGAAGGCATCGTGGCAGCCAACGACGCCGCAGGCTTCTCCAAATCTAATTCTTTATGGTTGATGTAGGAATTCCATGTTTCTATTATTCTATTATATTCACTACTATGTTCACCTTATGCTAAGCTAAAGGTGGCCATTGCATACTCCGAGCTGGGTGAAATTGCAAAAAAAGCACACAAATGCTCCATTGATGTCGCTCATGTTTGACGAAACCAAAGCTCTCTCAGGTTTTGTGAGGCGGGGTCTGGGAGGCGGGGTCTAGGTGTATGTTCTGCCCCAAACATCTTGGCTGGCAACTCTGTGCTTAGAGATCACGTGTACTTCCAGCCAACGGGTACGGGATGCTTTCTTTCACACTCAACGCAAATAAATTGCCCTCGACTTGGACATATGCTGGGAAAGATTGCGGAAAAAACCATTTGGAGCCAATGACAAGCCTCGAATTTGGGTTTAACGAGGAGCACCAGCTGCAGAACTGGTGAATTTTCATCCGTTTCATGTTTCTTGACCTTCAGCCAGTTGAACTGCTTGAGATAGTCACATGTCCATTTCCCACAAAAGGAAGCCACCAATATCCCTTGGTTGGACAAAGTGCTGGCAAACCAAATAGAAAAGTCACGGATCACCCGCGAGCTCATTGGACATCATCAATCACACCAAGAGGCGTGCGCACTGAGTGAATGTCCTTCCAACTCAAATGCATTGAAGCAGCGAAACGCTAGACTCAGCGTGAATTGGTTATACAACATGTTAAAACCATCCAAATGGTTGGAACCTTCCAAAACCAGCCCCTTCAAACGTACCACCCTCCCTCCCCCCAAAAATGAACATGTACAGTACCTTATGAGATCATGAGGTCAATTTCTACCTCCATGGACCCTTCTTCCACCCTAGTATCGATGGCCTCCGCCCGGCGACGCCCTCGATGTCTCTGACCTCTTCTCCGAGGCGCCACGTCGCTGACGCTGCGGCTCCTCCGCTGGGCGAGGCCCTTCGTCGGGGCACCGAGGCGATTCTCCACCTGCGCGGCGAGGCTCGGAGCATTGCGGGGACGGGGTAGGGGGCTTGGACCAGTGAGGGGAAGGCTCGGCTGGGAAAGTCTTTTTGGGGGTCCAACTAAGTGTTTCCTGAAAAAAGACCCCCCCCAAACACCAATGAACATGTTTGGTGAACATGCAAGTGTTTTCGTTGAGGACAGTTAAGAGACTATGGGGCGGAACAAGCTTCTATCCGGGTTTGGGAGCGGATTCTCATAAGAACTGACTTTCCGCTTGGGCTGGGGCCTGGGGCGAGCGTCTCCAAATATAGGTTCAGTTCCAACTGGGTACCCAGCTGGCACTCTCAAGCCTTGAAGCACCACAGCCCATGCCAGGGGTTCTCCCACCCCGTGATCCCATGCACGTATGGTTTGCAGTTCATCTCATTGATTTCATACCAGCTGCTTTCTGTTGGTCACTACGATGATGCCACGCCACCCCGACAGTCTCGGACAGTCTTGGACCATTCATCCAACACTCTGACCCCGTCCGACCCGTCCGCCCTCCGTGGTGTCGGATGCTTTGGGTGTCCCAGCACGGTAGATCTCGGGCGCCAAAGGTGTGAGCCTCGGTCTTCGCGGGTCGAAACGGGGCGATCCATGGCGAGTGGAGGATCAACTCAAATTACAAACTCTATGGATCCACATACCGAACCTGAGGTACAATGCAGGGAGACTATTTATGTAGGAGGGCGCCATTGTCGGGTCCAATTGCCTTCTGAGGTGAGGTCTGTGGATCCAAAGGGATCAGTTGCCAGGGTCACATTTTTCTCTCCCAAAAGACATGGCCACCCCCACACACTCACTTGCGAACCGGATCAAACTTATACAAAACATGATCCTTAAAATCCTTGGACTCCCCCCCCGACGACTGGTTTCCAACGACTGGTTGGCGATCGATCTCTTAGGCGGGTGATGGACGGACTCCATCGTTAGCCAAAAGAGGAGCACGTCTAGTATACATATATATATATATATAGATTAGACCGTGTTAAAACAATGTATAAACTAACTACATATAGTTAAACAATGTATAAACCACCAAGATGCTGAGGCATAGCAATGACTTCCATGCACTGAAGTCGTGCACTTCCAGGTTTCACACATCTTCACCCCAAACAAACAACATCACACGGTCATCCCCAAACGCTTCCTTGGTTCTGCGCCCCTAGCTTCCTTCTGGAGGGATGTGGCATGTGTGGCGTGTGGCGATGTCCCAGTCGTTTCCCAACATGTAAAAAGAAGAGACATATATACATGTCCTTCCCAGAATCAATGAAAAAATAACATTACCAACATGCATAAATGTTCAGAGTCCATCCATCTATAATCACTAAGATGTCAAAAGCCCAGCCACACGGAGACGCCTTGCAGCCGCTTCGGCAAAAACCGCGGCGACCGCACCGGCGCCACGGGCGGCGCCACGGGATCCTGAGGAGGACACTGCAAAGGTGGCGAAGGAGTCGGCATATCGTACGGTAATCAATTACATCTTCCATTATTATATATATACACCTGGATCCTCCTTTCGGCGGAAAGAAGTGCCGGACCTCAATCCGGCAAAGTGTTCCGCCGGATTCCGGAAAAAATGCCGGAGACCTGAAAAAACATCCGGATCCAAGATTCTGAAAAACAAAGATGATATATAAAAGGTTGGATCATACACAAGGAAACTGCCTTTGCGCCACGAGTAGTTTTTCTGGAGCATACTCATTCCGCAGCCCAGCACTTGAGCCTTCCCGTTCCCTCGCCCATCTTCCGAATGGCCTAAGAGCAGAACCATCACAACATATAAGCAACTTGACTTGTGCCCAAGCAAAGACTTCCAAGAAGAAACCAAGGAGCATGTGGCAAGGAACCCCTCTTTCTCTGCAACCGTGTCTCTAAAGTGTTTTTTTTACAAAGTGGGTTGCTCTCCATGATTCTTATGCTTTTTAATGTTTCTTTAAAGCTTGCCTCAGGACAGCCCCCCCAATAAAGTAGCAGAACTCATGGTTCCTGTCAAAACTCTTCTTTGAAAAACTTTTCAACATCAAAACCTGCAGAAAACTCAGTCCAACAAATTACGCAGGAGTTACGGGAAATTACGCCGGAGTTATGATCGGTGGAATGAGAAAACAGCGGAACAGGCAAACGAGCACACTTTGCAAACAAAATCATTGCATCAGTAGTGGGTTTACCTTCAAAGAAATGCAGGCCACAAAGAATGCAAAGCCTCGAGAATCCACATAAAGTGACTTGGAAAAAGTGCCGGACCAAATCCAGAAAAACGCCGGAGTTGGAAGTCCGGCGAGAGACCCTGTAAAAGTGCCGGACTGAAGATCTAGGTATATAGTACTCAAGTGTATACTCAAATATACACTCATATAGTCACTATACATCCTGACTACTGCTCAAACATCGGGCCGTGACATGGACAGTCCGCCAGTTGTGAGTTTTAAACTTTAACCGTCTAATCTTCATTGATTCTATTTCGAACCCTCCATATGATGAGGTTTCACTCCAGCTAAACGGGGGGAAGTTATAATGTACCAAAGCTGCCCTGTAAACAAAGTGGATTTGAAGCAACTTATATATAACTCATCTTTTCTTCCCTGCCTCCGTCTTCTGCAATTTCACCTCCTCCGCTTCGACGTCCTCCGTCCAGGAGAGGACGTCGAAGGTCACGAAAAACCAAAAGCGAGTGGTCGTCCCGGCTGTTTTCGGATGTACTTGGATGCCCCGCTGGATGCCCCCAATCTTCACTCTATACAAAGGAATCTGATTGCCCTGAAGTTCCTGAAGGTGCCAATACTAACATGTCATGGCCTAGAGACTCGTAGTAGTCCAAGCCCTTCGAGCCAAACAGGCGTAGGATCTCATCTTGCATCTCTGCATTGCCATCTGCACTCCGCTACAAATTGCCATCCCCTATGGATCCACATACCGAACCTGAGGTACGGCGCAGGGAGACTATTTATGTAGGAGGGCGCCATTGTGGGGTCCAGTTGCCTTCTGAGGTTAGGTCTCTGGGTCGATAGGGATCAGTTGCCAGGGTCACGTTCTTCTTTCCCAAAAATCCATGGCCACTTGCTCCACCGTCTGACGGTGGAGCCCCTTACGGCTCGCCCTTCCACCACCCCTGTGACGTGCTAGAAGGTAGACACCCCTATAGGGATCCACATACCTTCTCAGAAGGTACTTGGGCCCTCCAAGCCTACATAATCAGTCTGAATCAGTCTCCAATCACCTTCTGACACGGTATTTGGATCCCTAGAGCACGTATCCACATGGCCACCCCCCAGTCCACCGGTCTTCTCCTTCTCCGCCATCGCCCGGACCATTCCCGCCTCTTCGGGGCGTCGGAGACGCGCCAAGGCCAAGGCCTCGGAGTCGGCGTGAAGGGGAGCGAGCTCCGTTCAGCCTCAACAGTGTCTACCAAACGCTACGACCAAACGCTGGTTTTTGCCCGGTTTGGTCGTAAAGAAACAAGGGCAAGGATGGTCAGCCAAATAAGGATCCTTTTTCGAGACTTAAGGATGTTCTTTTCTTATAGTCTTAGGTAAATCGCGGGTCATTATGAGAATTACGAGGTCACACAACTTGGCCCTTGGCCAAAAGTTCGCAATCAGGTGTCGGATGAGCCTACTCGCAGCAACAGGAACTTACATTCCAGGTCTGGTCCTCATGTTTTTTCCCGAATCTGGCAGCAGAAAAGACCAAAAACACCTATAGCACCTGCACATCTATATGCCTGCAGATTCATGAGATTGGATCAAATTGGTTTCAGCTTTCAAAATCCCTGGTCCACTCGCTTTAGCCGAGTCCCGGACGCAGCTCCGGTGGAGCTCCTCTAAGTCGCTCGTGCTCACCACGTCGGCTGCTTCTGGCAACGAAAGGGTGGCTGAGTTCAAATGGAAAAAATCAGCAAAAAACAGATCTGATCTGATCTGATCAAAAATAGCACTGGAGCCAGGGGTACACCCTCACTACATGCATTGTAATTCAACTGCCACTCATGCTCCACCCCCCAAAACCAAGGTACTTGGCACTTCAACCAGTCCTGGCGCGCCACTCTGCTCTCCCTCTCCGCCTGGTGCAGTCTCCGGATCTTGCGCCAAGCGCTGACAAAGGCGCCGGACCTGCAGCAGTGTACCTTGCGTGTCACGGCCTACGCGCGTCACGAGGAGAGGTCCCAGAGGAGTGGTCGCAACATGGGCGAAACCATGGCGAAACCGGAGGCGCAGGAAGACTGAGACTGCAAGGAATGATACATGCAAATCTAAGGATAACTATGGTTCCTTGGTGAATGGCCTGAATTCAGCAGTGCTGCCTGAATTCAGCTCTTGCTTGATAGGGGATGACCTTCCTGGCTTTATGTCATTAATGATTGCTCATGATCAAGGCATCTGCATGCATGGCTTGTTTGGCTTTGTCACCAATAGTCTTAAAGAACGGATGCAAATCAAATCCTCAAGAATCCTTGCTTGAAGCTGGGGTCTTTTGGTCATGTTCCTTGAAGTCTGGTGATCGGCCAGGGGAAGAGCTAGTGACACATTTTGATCGATCCTTACCAGAACCCGACTCGTTCGGGGTGTCCATTTATAGCCCCTTAGCTGTTCAGGGGTATTCATTCACCATTTTCTTGGGGCTCCTGGTCTAAAGCACCGCTGGATTTCTTAGTTGAGCTCAAATGGATGTCGCTTCCACACACGGCTCGGCAAGCCGAGAAACACCTCCGTCACACGCGGAAGGTGACCCGTCACACGCGTTGACGGCGCCGTCACGCACGGCCGGCCGTACGGGCGGACACCCATGGCCTTCCATCTGCTTGGCCTCGGTGCACATGGCAGATCCATTCGACAGCACAGGGTGGATCCATCGGTCCTCTATCGTCCCACCCTGGCGCTGGGTAGACTGGTCTATTTCCCGAAGCAAGCTCAGGGCTTGCAAGCTTGTTACATGGAAGGTCTCCCTAGCTGAAGCTACAGGAACCTGACCAAGTCCTCCCCTAGTCATCCCCACTACTTCAATGCCATGTCACCATTCAAAGCTCTTTTCACGAAGTTATCCGCTACACACCCAAGTCCGCGCGTGTTTTCAGCCCATGAAGCCGCAGGTGGGCGCCCCGGCCTGGGCGATCTAAGTCCATCACCACCTGGGCGCCCGGGCCTCAAGCACCTGGCATTTTCGCGTCAGCGTGGCGACCTGATCCTGCGCCTCCTGCGCCAGACATGACATGTGTGGTGGCCAGCACGTATCACCAGCACGTGGAGAGCAGGGCCAGCACGTGGAGAGCCTATATAAACGACGAAGGGTTTTTTTCAGAACAAGATGCAACACTTATGTCTTTGAGAGAGCCAATATCAGGTCCGAATCTGAAACCTCAACTTCGAACTCCAAAGCTGAGAACCCAAAAACCCAAAGCCTCGCACTCCATCTAGGTCGCCTCGCTCACCCTGCCAGAAAAACTCCTGCAGCGCTGCTTTCAAATCATCACACGCTGAGGTCTGCCTGGGCACCGTCTGGCCGTATGGCGTGGATCAGAATACATGGCCCTGCTTGGGCTCCTGGCCTTACTAGGAGCAAGGACGCTACTATGAGCAAAGACGCTACTCAGGCTGGGCTGGCTCCCTTCGCCTCTTCATGGGAGGTCGGGTGAACCTGGTGGGTCACGACCCATCGCCATATAACCGTTGTTGCTGAACCAACCATGTGTCATTGGTATTATTCATGCATCTTCCTGGAGTTCCAACTGGGTCTACCCCGCTTGTAGCCAATATGATACAAAATCCGCAGTGAAAATCCTACCCACTCGTTGTCAACACTGCTGGGCGCCTGGAAGGGCTCTCACTCGGCATGTGGGAGGCCACATTGCACTCCTGGAGAGGTGGGCCAAAGGTTGGCTGAGAGGTTGGCCGCCTGGTGCAGTGAGGTGCAATGAGGTGAATTTGTTGAGGTTGGTGAGGTTTGCAAAGAGTTGTCAAGGTTGTCATGTTGGAAGGGGTTATATATAACTGAAAATCGTGTTTGTTTTGTCTGCCGTTGCCGCTGGTAACACTCTGGCTCAAGCTCGTCAAGCTGTATACAATCTGATGGTAAGTGGATCCACACTGTAGACTTTTAATAACTTGAATTTGCTCATGAAAGAACATACAAAAGACTCCCCTAAAGGGGATTCATCAGGAAAGAAACAACAATCACCACCACACACCCGCTGCACACCCAGGTTTAAGACCCACCAGTAACTGCATCCCAATGGCTCAAGTCTGCAAGACGCACTTTGACGACCTGAAAATCCATTCAATGTCGGATCGGAATGAATTAGCTATAACTATGATACAACTACAACATGATACAACGAAAGTCACCCGAATCCCATACCGGAGTGTGTCTAGGACTGGGCCAGGCAGGGTGGTCATCAATGGCGGGCCTGTCACGTCAGGGTCCAAAGGCTGGGAGAGCCAGGGAGCTTCAAGAGCTGCAGGACTTGTTGCTTTAGCTTCCACGTGTCATGTGAAAACACATGACGATGTATTGATATGTCTGCAGTCATGAGCTTTTCCATGTGTTTTGATATGTGTTTGATATATGGTTGTTTGAGAGCTGTGGATCCTAAATGAACAGTGCTTCCGGGAATCGGGTCACCGATGAACTGCCTGAAGCTGTGCTAGGGTCTGGCGGGGTCTGGTCTTCTTAGTCATGAGGGCAACATGGGATCCCAAGTGAAGGTGAATTTCCCCAATGTACAAACATATCTATCATGTCTCCCTCACTCGGAGCACGAAACTCTCACGGGCTCTTGAGAATGAGAACTCCGAAAGAAGAGAGGCCCACCTGGCTGACCTGTTCATGCGGACCCCCCTGGCCACCAGGCCACAGCTCTGCGGACCCCCCCCCGGCCCCACCGAGAAGTCGATGAAGCCATAGACCTTGGCGCTGCCCGGCACCTCCCGTGCGCCTCGGAGGCCGCTGCCCGTGCACCCGGCTGCTGCCCGTCGGGCATGAACAGGTGTGGACGCGGCCACCGGCCGGTTTTGAGGGGGTCGGTGGAGGTTGGTGGAAAAAGCCTTAAGGTCAAATGGTTTGGGAATTCTTTGGAGGGTTGATAAGGGTTGCTTTGGTTTGCAAATAATGCTGTTAACACCATGGTGACCAGCACCAGGGACCACAACCTCGCTGTGTCATGGGTCGATCTCTGGGGGGCTTCCGAGGTCGGACGCCGGCCCATTCAATGCCCAGATCGGCCAAGAAGCCCTGCCAAAGAACCCAAGAACGACCATCTCCTCATGATCAGATCTTCTTCTCACCATCTCTTGGAGCCAAGAACGTCCATGTCTGACTGCCCTCACCATCGGAACCCACCTCCCAAGGCAGGGCGGTGTCCATTCCAAGCAGCTTTCCGTCTGGGCGTTGAGGTTGGCCAGAGAGGTGGGTGACATCATCTGGAAGTCGTCGTGGTCCGGCGGGCCGCTGGGGCCACTGGGGCCTCGCGGCAACCATCTGTTTCGGCGACCAGCGACCGCTGGGCCAGAGGTCGGTGGCCCAAATAGGTGAAACCAAACAGGTCCTTGGCAAGGCAAGACTTCTTGAATCTGTCATAAGGCAAATGTGGTAATGGTTGGGATATGCTCTAAACCACCAGAAACTCCAACGTACATCAATCAAACCAAGAATACAGAACAAGTGCGCAGTGTGATGGTGATTCAAAGAGACCCTTGTTCCGCCCCCCCACCAACAAACAATTGACGCATGGATAGAGGAATTCTTTTCAGCAAGCTGTCTGACACGGAACGCACATGTACAAGGAGAGTTTCAAGAGATTTGTAACAACCTGGACCCCCAAATGGCGGAAAACAACTGATGCAAATGTCCAACGTTGCAGGACTGCAACTGCAACTGTCAGTTTTGGCTAAATTCATGCATTGACAATAGGTGAAAGTTGCCATCCAGTCAGTACGTCCTGGAGTGAACATTGCAAGCGATCTTTCATGATCTTTTTTGTTTCCATGCCCCCGCCCACACAAGCTGCAAATCATGGTTATGCGAGTGCTCTCCAAAACCAGTGCTCTGCAAGGAAAACACCGAGTACTTCCAGCAAAAAACGACAAAACCTTCATATGAAAGGTTACGTTGTGAAACGTTCCTGCACATCAGGATACTGTATCTGGTAAAAAGATCACCAATCTGCAAGGGTGTTTTCTCGACATGATGGCCATTGCATGGCCGCATGACAATCTGCATGGCAAGCCATGCAGAATTGGTGGCAGCGGTTCCACCGGGGCCAAGCAGCAGTTTCTGCTGCAAACGGTGGCAGTTTGACGTGCGCATGCGGCCAACATCGATCTCCAGAGCGAATCGGTAACCCAAAAAGCAGCTCGCCAAGTCGTCGTTTCCAGGGATGTTTCAGAAGGATCCCTTGGTTTCAGAAGGATCCCTTGCCTTGGCTCTGCAAATCATGAAACGAACTGGCCAAGGTCAAGCTTCCGCATGTAGGAGAACGGAGGTCACTCTATGTCGCCGTCACTTGAATATCAAGATGCAAGCAAGTATCGAAAACGGTCGCCGGTCTAGTGCCACAGGCACGTCACAGGCACGTCGCACGTCTTGTTCCCTATATATTATATAAGTGAAGACACAACAGAACGGAGTGTGTGAAATGTCTGACAAGTCTTGACTCTTTAGCAAGACACAGAATGGACTGCGTTAGCTCCCAACATCAGCGTTAGTACTATGTCCTTCTATGCATGAAAGCTATAGATCCTTATTTATGATCTTATACGTACGACTTCCACCCTTCTTCCATCTCTTCCATCCTCTGGCCTCTCTGTGGCTCGTCACCATAAAAGCAGCATTCCTATGGCCCGTCACGGCATACTTGGCAAACCGGAGCCCTAAGCAACCCAACCCTAAGCAACCCAAAAACCCTAAGCAACCCAAAGAATTCATTTAAAAAAGAACAGGCAAACGTTCATTGGATTGCGAGGTTGCTGAGCACATGAAGTTCTTGTAGATAAGACCTAGCCTATATACATATAATCGTTGGAGCCTCTAAGAAGGGGTTCAGACCCGATTAGAAGTCATAACGATGCACCAAATGCCAAGGTGATCCGGGTGCCCCGAGCACCCAGCATGCGTACATGGTACATGGGGTACTGTCCCAAGTGCTGGCAGAAATTCCAATGTGCAGCAGAAACTATTGAAATGATATTGAAAAAACATTGGAGGAGTTAAAACCTCGCAGCCCCTTCAACGGATTATATTGGATGTCCATGAGTGTCTGTTTCTGTGTGAATAACTACATCTGTCATCTGATTGTTCATTCTGACAACCAAAATCAATGAACAGAATGCTTTGGATGTTTAGTACTGGTTGGTTGACATCAAGAGTAGACATTCCAGCATTCCAATTCCATCCAATTCCTTAATATCCATCGGGTTTGCCCCCTGCGTGTGGGCACATTGAGACTATTCTCAAGGAGATGTTCATGTGGCATCAGGACCAAATCCAACAGCAGTCTGGTGGTCTTGGAGGGAGCACACGAGCTGAGCTGAGCTATATCTATGATTAGTCCATATTAGTCATATCACTTCCAACAATCCTTGATGACACATCAATCTACCGTAAAAATCCTGCAATCCCTTTATATAAATCGAAAGGCTTGGAGCCCGATGCGCCAACTAGCTTGGAGCCCATCGCCTACTAGCTCGGAGGCCATCGCAGGCATACAACAAAAGCTTCTGAATGGGACCACCATTCGCAGGTCCAACGACCTCCCTCTTCACCCGCACGGTCGACCCGCCTCGCGCGGGTCTGCGGCCTCGCGCTGCCAAGCGTCTGCGGCCTCGCAGAGGGAATCGGTTTGAAGTCAGCGAAAGCAACCGGAGGTGCCAGCAAAAGGGTTAACACAAGAACACATATTATCTATAAGTACTATAATGTACCATATCATGTACCTATAGATACCTATAGTATGTCGACCTGAGGTGTACATGAATTGCTCTTTTTGAGGGTCACTGTTGGTAGCAACTCTCGATTTAGTGGTGCTGGTTTCAATGGGTTCTTTCAAATCTCCCGCCTTGCGCAGGGCCTGGAGATAGCCTTCGAAGATGTCCTCCGAAATCACCTGTTCGGTGAAGACTTCGGCGCCATTGGCTGGTGTCAGTGAGACACCACGACCTGCGAGCCTGGATCCGTTGCCAACCTGGTCATAGCCGCCATAGCCCGGTACCTAATGGTGCCTACTTGTATACTGTTTCTCAATAAAACGCGAGATGAGCCGGGGGGATCCCACCACCAAGAGCGGAGCCGAACGCACGACATCGTGGTTCCTCAACGGGGAGCGTCATCGACCGCGCACCGGGCAACGGACCGAAACCCGAAAGGCTCGTCCGAAGAGGTTGGTGTGAGCCAACGTTGTAGCATATTCAGCCCATTGTTAGGTGCACCTTGGGGTCTTGACCTGGAGATGTTCCAGACTCTAATAAACTCCCCAAACTGACATAGTAACCACCTGACAAAGAGATGCAAAAAGTCTTCCAAACCAGTTGAAGGCCTGCGATGCTAGGAATTCGGGGAGGTTTAAGTGATCCAAATAAAGCTTCCAAACCACAAATCACATCAAATCACTTGTTCTCCATCTGGCTATGGAAAAACATGAGTATCATATCCCTTTCCCTAGGCGAAGCATGGATGGCCAGTCATTCTATATACTTATATTCTGGTTCTTACTTGAGTTGTCGGGAGACTAGTGATGAAGTTTCCTGTCAGGCTCCTTCCGCAAGGTCATTTCTACGGTCATCAAGAACGCAAGAAGAACGTCACATCGTCATGTCACCTAAAAGCATCCTGGTCATCCACTGGGCCAATTGCTGGCTCCAGCATCCACCTCTTAGATGTGCAAATCTGGGACTAACACTCTCTGTATCTTCCAGCTTGACACGTTCATTCAGCTGGGTGGTTGACCATGGTCAACCCACTTCCTGCTGCTCCAAGTCGCCCCATCATGTTCGGTCCAGGGCCGACCGCAATGCTTGCAGCTCTCCTTCTGTAGCAAGATTGCAATCCTTAGGATGAAGGAGGACAGGAAGGAGCATGCAACCACCCCCCCAAAAAAATAGCAGATACCGTGCACGGAAAGAAGCTGCTACTTGGTTCATCTTCTTTAGGGTTCTTCAAGAAGCTCTTCACAAACCAGTGGTCCGAAAAGTGAGGCAAGAACGCCGCTTTGTCGCACAGAGACAGAGGCTATCCTGAACCAAACAAACAATGTCAGGACCCTACGGATTTCTTAGACATGAGGCCATGAGGCTTGCCTTGATTGAAAAGGAATCCTTTCATTTGCAGGATACGCGGCCCATTCTGTCCCATCCCATCCGAGGCTCTTGAAGGGATTCGGCTCGAACCGTTCACCTGAGGAAGGTTCACTCAGACTGCAGCAGGTGCAGCTTCAGGATGCTTCAGGTTCCATCCATCACCGGGCAGAAACTGTGTCACTGCCGAAGGAACATCTGTTTTTAGGACAGAAACTCACTTACTTCCCACGTCCGAAAGAAGGCCGAGACCCGCAACGTCCATTTGAAGCCGAAAGAAGGTGCTATAGGATACAAGAGTCGCAGGTGGGGTGCAACGTTCTTCCATCAGTGACACGAGTGTCTCTGGCCCTGAAGGACCCTGAAAACGGACCGCCGTTGACGAAAGGGGGTCCCTTGTGCTTAATGACCCCACGGATCCAGGATCCAGTCGTACCGAACCTCAGAAGGTACGACTGGACCCTCCAAACCTACATAACAGTGCCTCCAGTCACCTTCTGAGAGGTACTTGGATCCCTAGGGTTACAATGTCCCGGGGTCGAATGCATTGAACCCCGCTGGGTGCGGTTTGGCAAAGAAAACAATTGTCCCACCTGGGGATTCTTGTACCTGGGTCTTCATCTTCATCATGATCATCCTCCTCATCCTCCTCCTCATACAGTATGTTTTGCCTTGTTCCTTCCTTGCTTTTTTCCTTTCCTTCCTTGCTTGCTTGCTTGCTTCCTTTCTTTCGTTCTTTCTGTCTGTCTGTCTTTCTTTCTGTATTTCCTTCCTTATTTATTTCTTTCTCTCTCTCTCTCTCTCTCTTCCTTCCCTTCTTTCTTTATATATTTCGTCGTTCTTTCTTTCTGTTTTTATGTCTTTCTTTCCTTCCTTCTTTCTTTCTTTCTCTCTCTCTCTCTCTCTCTTCTCCTTCCTTCCTTTCTTTCTTTCCTTCCTCTTTTCACCTCTTCTTCGGCGACACGCGCAACTCCACCTGGCCACCGAGTGGCAGGGTTCACTGCCGCCGCTGCTCTGCCGCGAACACCGTGGCGACGCGGACTCCATCGCGAGCCACGCGGAAGATCGTCGGGGCCCACGGGGAGCGGAGCGGCAGAGCGGAGCGCCAAAAGGAGATGAGTGGAAGGATGTAGCTGGTTGGTAGGTGTTGCTTTTGTTGAGTGGTTGAGGTATATATAGTGGGGTTTGGGGTTGGCTGGTGGACTGGTTGGGTGGTTTGGTTGGCTGCTGAGTGAATTTGTTGGGGTCTTTCTGTGGCTTAGTTTCCTTGGTTTGTGTAGTTGGTTTGCTGGGCTGAGCGGCTCGGATTGGTTTCGTTGGTTGGTTGCTTGCTTGTGTGGGATGGCTTGGTGGGTCCAATTTCCCCAAAGTATCGTAGTAAGGGAATGCCTACGCTCTGCCAGAAGTCCTCATCCTTCTCAACACGTGGAGGCTGTTTACTCAAAAAGGCTGTTCATGGCTGTCATCTATGCTCATCTCCATATGGGACTCAACTGACAGCTAAGTCCTCCCAAATATATATAATATATATATACGACTCTAAAACATATATAGTGAGAATCAGATTCAACATTTTCACATATTCTGAACAAGTCTTCTGCAAAGCTATCAGTCTGGGTCAAGGCTGGCGGCTTCAGGGCATCTTTGGCCAGTTTTCCTGAAGCCAGGCATCGGGTGTGTCCAACCTCCCAGACGTGGCCCAGCTGGTGTGTCCAACCGACACCAGGGTACACCAGTGTCGGTCACCAGGTCGGATTCTTCGTGACCTCGGCTCTGTCGGATTCGGCACCAACCCACGGAGAGATGCGACACAGTGACACACATCACGCGTCGCACGAAAGAAGACATACAACGAAGGGGGTTTCTTCGTCCGGTCCAAGCGAGAAAAAAGAGCTTTGGATGTCCCGAAACACCCAAGCAAAGGGTCTAGTGGTCCACAAAGCGATGGGTCTTGACATGCGATGGACCATAGAGGTCACAAGCAAAGGGTCTCGTGGTCCACTGCTTTGAACTGATTTGGGGCTATGACATGTCATTGACCCATCTTCTTTGAGGATCTCGACAGAAAAAGTCACAATGACAAACGTCTTTTGCCGTCGGCAGTCGGCTCAAGGTAAGTGGACAACCCATCTCAAAAACGCCACCAGTGAGCCTTCTCTCGTGTCATTTTGGGAAAAAAACAAAACCAAGGGCATTGACCACCTACACCTCCACGTCGTGTAGGGTGGGGGTTCTCCCAAATCTCTGTGATACTGTACAGGATCTGATGCCTTCCTTCAACAACAGAGGTGATCTGATACCTCTGAGGAGCGAGAATCGCACCCTTCTGTGTCCCTCAGCCAGTTTCTCCCTGCCGCAACGACAGATTCTGCAAGTGGACAACAAAAAGAGCTTCTGTTCTTGAACGGTTTGCTTTTCCTTTTCAAGAGCCGGAACATGGAATCATGATGAATCATGGGAGTTGTCGAAGTTTTCAGAAGTTCTGTCCATCCAACGAGCAAAACACAACTCTGGAGCATCTCTTTTTGCTCCGACCAAACGCGCCTGCTCCGCGTGCGAACGACGCTCGTCGTGAGCGAACGACACAGAGCGGCGGCTTCCCGCCACACCACACCACACCGCCGCAGCGATCTGCACAAGCTCCAAGGTTCTGCGCCACCGTTGGAGCTCGACAGCGAGCAATGAGACGTCGACCCAAGAAACAATAATAAGAGAAATGGAAAGGGAACAATAAAACTAATTAAATAGTGAACACTAAAATACTCAATTGTCAAGAAACATAGAAAGCAAACATTGAAACGCATGTGAACACAATGTTAAAAACATATATATTGATTGGTATCATAATTTAGTTATAACCTATAGAGAGTCTCGGACCTCTAGAGGGAGCGCTAACTCTTCCACTCTTGCTTAAGCGTCTGGCAGAAGGCACGAGTCAGTAGGACTTGAAATCATCAACCGGACTTTGGTGGCCACCAAAGGTTCTGAAGAAGTGTTTGATATTCTGTTTGGAACCACCAGGGCCGCCAGGGGTTGGGAACGTCGTTCGGGACCATCCTGGGCGCCCATTTTTCAACAGGTTCGAACGCCATGTTTCGGGAAGACATGTAGTTGCTCGGGGACATGAGTCCAAATGGATCAATAAATCCAAAGCCTGAAAGATCTACTACGACTCTGAGGTGCAATACTACTAGTTGCACCATAACTCGGAGGTCACGAGCAAGCGATGCACAAATGGTGCAGCTCCAAGGCAGATCCCTCGAAAGAATAGCTGACTAGTGTGGAATACTTCAAGACCTTCAAGACATGTAGGTAGGTGCTTTCCTGTTGATTTCCGGATTTCCCCATATTCTACTTATACTCTGGGATTACCCTATTTCTAGGGTCCTAACAAACAACTGCAGAACAGCAACTCCAAGAAAAAGGGTCGACGCCGAAACTTCTGCCCTATTGGCAGGTAAAAGCTAACGAATGGGAGTTCGGATTTCTTCAAGAGAAGCGGCTGAAGAGCAGCAAAACACGGCCAGCAATGTGACGTGTCGGGTCAAACTTTGAACAGCAGCTTTGATACATCCTGATTAATAGCTGTCAATAAAAAACAACACTAAAGACATGAAGTAACTGCATCACCTCAATGCCCCAAGACTGGAAGTCTTGTGGCTTTACCAGATTTGCAATGCATCTGTCTATATTCTATAATACTATACACCGCATCCATTGGAAGAAAACACTTGGCGGATCGTCATGTTGCATTCCCCGGACAAACCGAGTCAGCAAATGATCACCAACAAACCCATATGACCAAGTTTCTTTCTGAGATCCAAACCAACAGTGTCCAGTCGATTGCACCGTAAGATGGGCGGCCCGCATTGGTTGTGTGTCCATTTCTTCGCTGTCTAAACAACGGGCAAAAATCACGCAACATATTTATGTCACTCTTTGAGAAGATGTCCCCCAGAGCCAGTCATGTTTAGACTCTAGACAAAAACACAAACTTTAGCACGGCCTACTGACCTACTGACTATACCCCAAGCCAAAAACCTACAGTTTCAGAGTAGATGGCACAAGGGCCCCCCGTCCTTCGGTGGTTGAAAAATGGACCCCCATTCTGTCCAAGACATCTCGGGGGAACCGCCATCGAACCTCTGAAACCACTGTTTACACCCTGGAAGACTAACATGGACCCTGTCAGCCTGTTGGTAGAGGAAAACACTAATCCAGGGAGCCAAAACCACAGGGTCTATGTGAGTTTTCGGGAGTGTAACCCAAAAAACTCCCACTGGCTTCAAACCATCTTTCACCCAACATAACATGCAGTTATATACATTAACTTATATGCCTGTTAGTATGCCTGTTACGTGGTGTTATTTAGTCCCACTGGCTTCAAACCCCCGAGGTTCTGCCCCGAGGTCCGCTCCGCTCACCTCGCGCCCGCCACGCCACTCCAACCGGAGGTCCGGTGGTCCGAGGGTCTCTGCCACGCAACGAGGCCCAAGGGTACCAGCAAGTCTCAGGTAGAAATCCATCCCAGACACTCCATGTAAGACATGTATACATACATCAGGGTGTTTTCAGGGGTCGGTAGGGACACCCCTCGAATTCTCAGACCCGAGGAGTCGACCTGAGGAGTCGACCGACCTGATGATGAGACCTAAGATCGACCTAAGACTGGAGGGTTGGACCCTAGCTATGCCAGAAGAACATCGATGTTTCGGCTGACCTGGGTCTGTACTTCATCCCTGACCTGTTCTGCTTGTTGCAACGATGCAACAAGTGATGCAGTCAGAAATGGCAAAACGTCGAATCTCCCTAAACATTGCCTGCTGAACTGCATGGTATCCCTTGGGGCAGCACATGTCCAGATTCGCCTGAGATTCTGCAGAACGAGCCGGCAAAAGGATCCACCATTTAGACAAAGAACGAGCTTATTGGTCATCTCACTCAAACAATGATGCACTCCCCTAAAGATTGGATCTTTAGCTGTGGTCTCTTTGGTTTGGGGTGTCTTTTTAGAACCTTGGGCTCGCACACCCACTAAAAGCAGTGCATGACACGCGTTTTCTTGCGCTCGAAAAAGCAAACAAACAGTAGAAAACTTGCCCACTTGCTCATCCCTATAACCAAGTCTTAGGGAGGGTTGGTTGCTGGTGTTGGAAATTGCACAACATCGAGGAGCATCCTAAGGGTGCCTTGAAAACACTGGGTTGCATGCTGAGATTGGCTGGTTGGCCCAGTTGCAACAGGGCCCATGTTCACCCCAAATCCTTGGCATTGTGTTCCAAATGGCTGGAAGGGACGGTAACCAGTTGTAATTTCATGCGGCGAGATCCTTGCATGGCCGGCACGCTTGATGTTTCCAGTGTCCATTCTCATCTCATCGCCTGCAAATCTGCAACTCTTGGAGATACCGCAGAACTCTATCCTCGGAGCCAACTACGTGGCCAAGAAGAGGGAAACAGCCAAGGAGGAGCAACAAATCAACAACATAATGACAAAGAGAACGCAAACCCCGCTCAAAAACTGAACACTCCAAAACAAGAGAGCACGCGCGCCGAACGCCAGCGCAGTGTGAGCAGCCGCTCAAGAACCCTCGAAAAGAAAGTCCTTGCGAGAATCTGCTGGTCATGTGCAGCAGTCTAAGCTTGCCTCAAGAGTTAGAGCTGGGGGTGGTGGAGCAGGAAATGAGAAACAGCAAACTTTTGGGTTGGCCAAGCTTACCATGTTTACCTCAGCGACCAACGGTCCAAAGGAATTCTTCAGGACCGAATCGGATGGCGGTCTCCGGCGATCGGATCGGATCGGCGCGAGCAAATGGCATGGATGGAGAGAAATGCAGCCCGATTGATCAATGAAGTATATAACGTTCCCATCCAGGCTCCAGTCGTGCCTTCGTTTCGAAGGTGGGACTGGGGTGAGTGCCAGGAGTCCAAATCCCTTCGGAGAAGGTATTGATCAATGAAGTAATTATATATATATAACTGGGAAGCCCTTTGGGAAACCAGGTTGGGCTTCCGCGGAGAGGTTCCAAGCAAAGAGGAGTGAGTAGAAAAAAGAAAGAGATTGACAATGATTGACATAAAGTCACCAAAACCCAAATGTACTTCTGAGATCAAGAGCAGAGCTATCTTAAGGATGTCTATACAGACCATCCAAAACAATCCGCTTCTCCCAGACGATCCGCGGTTTTCCTTGAGCTCCAAGACTTATATGACTCATCCCAAGCTGTGCTGAAAAACCCTACAAAGGTCTAATCTAGCAGTCGCACCTCCCAACCATTGGGCATTGGCCTCGTTCTTATACAAAGCTGCGAGATCTCCCCCAGACTTCTCCCAGCCCAAAAGAGGGTGTTTCATGAAAAGCCTTGACCTCTTGGGTGCATGTCTCTCATCCTCCGATCCAAGATTGCAAGGGTCTGGACCACTCTGGGATGCAACTGGCCCCCGTATCGGTGAAATACAGTATCAGTGACAGTGAAGGTCTAAGAATAGGGAGACTGCAAGACCCTCTAACTACTGCGTAGTTAGTAGAACTCGTCCTTCTTCCAGGGGTCCTTGAGCATTGGGGGTCTCATGACATGAGCCCTGGCTCACCTTAATCTCCAAACCCAACAAATCAAACCTCCAAATGCATGACATGCGGCAAAACCGTTTAAACACATTCTTGTGCAAATCGCTCCGTGCTTGGCCTCAGCCCTCAGCATTCCCGGAGCGGTCTTCCTTGCAAGACAATCCAATCTGCAGACATCTCAAAATCGATCGGTTGCGGATTCAGCGTTGCGGCTTCAGTGTTGCGACGAAGATCAACGGAGCAATCAGCGACTCAGGCGGTGTGGCTTTCTCGATCGAAGCTGGTGACAGGGTGTTGCTTGGCACGGTGCAGTTTCGGCGAAGAAATCGGGCGAAGAAGATCGCGCCACTGATGGTTTCCCTGAGAATATGCATCTTCAGCGGCTTTTCTCATGAAGTGTCCAAAGTTCCAGAGGTGAAGAAGAAGTTCAGACCTGGCCAGCGACCCGAAGGTAGGTTCAGGACTGAATATGCCGTTGTACTCCAGGACCCCGGGTGCTTGGTCTTTGAAATCAGTAATGACCTACTCCCAAAAGGAATCTGTACCGATCCAAATGCATCACACACCCCACGAAATGGTGCGTTCGAGCTATTGAGTCTTGGGTGATTGCTGTTGGCAGGAGCTCTTGGCACGAGCAACTTGGACACATTCTGTGCCATCTTCGCACTCTTTAGGGAGAAGCGAGGCATACCCACGGGTTCACGAGGCAAGCATCGGTCAAGAAGAGCTCTATTCTGGGTATTGGGAAAACGAACTCAAAAAACAGGAACACCATATGAATTAGGCAGGTTTCCATACAACCTCATCGCTTGAAACATACTCCCTCAACCCAGCACATCTCACGCTGCCGCTGCTTTTCTCTTTTCTGGGCGAGGTCGTAGATTCAGCGAACATTGCGCCTGGAGGTGTGGCTCTCAAACGCAAGGTCTGGCCCTCGGTGTTGGTCTTCAGTCACATCAAAACTGAGAACATTCCTAATAGCGATGGCCTGCAACCTATTAGCAATGGCCTCCAACCTAATAGCGATGTTTTTTGGAACAAACTACATGTAGTAGCTCATGATCTCGATTGAAAAAAATGAACGAGACCATTCGTTCCATTAGGATACCGAGAAGCAGCAGACCCCCGAAGTTGCGGACCTGCTGGGCCTCTAGGGAGTTGAAGCAGATTGTGTTGCTTTTCTTCTGAGGCTGGTTTTCTGCCTCCCGCCTCCCCGTATCTCCAGCGTGGCACATCACATCACTGAAAGGAACATCCCTTGATCCCTCACCAAAACAGAAGGAATCGCAATGCAAGAAGCCGGCGGAAAATCCTCCTACAAACAAAAGCCATGGCAATCTCCAATCTGAGGACCCTCAACATCCCTCCGTCCTCACCACATACTCATTGACTCATTGACTGGGACCTTCAAACCCCACAGTACAAACCTCCACATCAACTCAACCCATCTCAGGTCAAGTCCGCTACGTACTGCGCACCTTCACTCGACCCGCCCGCCTCACCAGCCCCTCCCGTTCCACCACGAAGCCGTCCCGGTCATCCATGACCTCGTCCGTCGCGTTCCGACCAGGACCCGCCGGCGGCCCGCGGGGCGAAGGAAAAGAGGACGGGGTGCAGTCCACCAGGTCTGCAGGGAGGGAAGGGCAGGCAGTGGGATTTGGGATGACCTTCCTGCCCAAGAAGGATCCAAATTGGATGCTTTTCCTGGGCCTGTACTGCAAGGACGGTATTTTTAGAAACCATCGTTCTCGTCAGAAGGCCTCAGGAAATGTTCAGGGCATTTGGGGACCGTGCTTGCTGTGCTTGCGGAGTCTCATGGAATCTCCAATGTCAACAGCATCTACTCGATCCGGAACCAATGACATCCAATGACCGTCATATCATGGACATGGTCTTGGAAGCACAGCATGTCAAGGGTATCCAACTTCTCCACTCTCTGGAGTCCAGAAACCACTCAAAGACTGCTACTAGGGTGGAGGCCATCGCTACTAGGCTGGAGGCCATCGCTGCTAGGGTGGAACGCGCCTGCCAGGGTCTTCGAACACCAAACGGCTCTTGTGCCTCTGAGTCCTCTGCGGAAGAAAGTAGCGACCGCCTCATGACTCACGTACATTGATTTGCCCTGCTCTACCAAGAAAAATGATGCTTGGTTCTGGCCACCTTCGGATGAAGACGAAAACAGGCCGAGTGCTTCGACCATCCAATCCAAAGAGGTCAACTTGTAGGAGGAACACGAAACCAGAACCACTGGACGTGTCTTTTGACAGGCTCAAGCTGTTATTAAATGAAATCAGTTTCACTCCGTCTCAACAAAATACCTCTGCACCGGTGGTCCTCCACATAAGCGTAGACCTCAGCGGTTTGCGGTGGCAGATCTAGGGTCTCATCACTCGCTTCAAACCGGACGCCCCCTCAGGAAGGGTATTTGAATGTATGGTCTTTGGAAGGGTGGCTGTTGGTACACTCAAGTGGACCAACCGGCCCCTTTGGGTTCTTTCGAAAGGCCATTTTCCCACTTCGATGGTTCCCAGACATGTAGCTTCGATGTACTTCGATGGTGACCGGGATGCAGAAATCTGATGAAATCAGTGTTCCCGGCTCATGCATCTGCACCCCTCAGTGCACCAAACATTCCGGTCCGGATCCTCCAGCGATTTGGCCGCGGGAGCGGTAGCAGGTCGGTAGGGATGGGCATGGGCCAGGCATGGGCCAGGCAGCATCAAACGAACTGGATCCCTGCTACGCGGCGTTAGTTCCACACAGGACGTGCGCCTCGGCCAACTTGTTCGGGTTCAATCTGTCCGCTTGGTGCTGTGAATGTAACAATACCAGCAACACTTCTTAGATATGAAAAGAAAATCCTTCATCATGGCTCCAGGCGCAGCAAATCGGGCTTCTTCAACATCGGAGGGTTAAGAGTTCTTCTACCGCCAGGGACCAGCATGTGACAACACAGGCACACTTGGTGAGGTCATACGCATTGTAGATCAAAATTGAATTTGAAGCCCTGGGCCTTTTCTTAAAGCACAACGAATGTGACCATGGGCAAGGGGAACTTCCACTTCCTGGATGTTGCCAGTAAAGAATCATCTGTCTACGTGAGTGTCACCTCTACAGTATTCGTTGAAGGTCTGAAAATGGATTGGCAATGGACCTACATACGTGCCGTGGAAAAGCTTTGCACAGCATAATGACAACCTGAAAATGATCCAACAGTTGTCGCCAGGTCAATTCTCAATGATCCCATATGCGCTAGGGCAGTTCCCGCTAACTGGCAACCCTGTAATCTTGCTGACCAAGCAAACCACGCGACTGAGGCCTCCCGCGTAGGCCCCCTCCTCGCTGCTGGGACCTTCTTTGATGACCTAAGTGTCAGATGAAACATGCTATAAGTCGAAGGACCTCACAAGAGTACAAAGAGATCGAGGTAAGGAAGCTGGGTTCAAGCAATCATGTCCTTTCCGACTGTGCTTCTATACACTGTAGCCTCTAGCCTTCAATTTGGACATAGATCAAAGGGTCCAGGAACATCACATCTTGAGAATATCTGAGAATGCATCATAGAAACACGTACTTGGAGCCCTGCAATATGCTTTTATATACATCTTCCATGTTGAACAGAAGTCCTTCGCCCAGCACACCATCCATTTCAGCGGCAAACCGTTCCATTTGCATCCCCCACTACGGAACGGTGCAAAAGGAACGGTGAGGTGACTGCGTGGGCTTCCCTTTCGAACATTCAATGGAACCAACGACATGAACAGTGTGGGATAGTGCGGCTCCTTGGTGTCCCGTGAGTCTTCGGCACATCAAATGCTCGAGTTTCTCAATCGACAAGCTCGAGATCCTGCAGCAGCTGCTTCGCCTGGTCTTGCAGCCCGAGACACCCAAGCACCATCGGCCATGAAAAGGAGGTGCCGATTGCCTCAGCAGCACAGGAAGACAAACCGACGAGCGACACTCTACACTGATCTATGTAGAAGAAAGAATTTCGCACCACCCGAGACAGGATCATATCAATGTTTTTGCAGGGCATTTGTCAACATTGTGCACCAAATGTGCAGGGATTTCTCCTGATTTCTCCCCTCCACCACGACGCCAAACAAAAAGGCACAGCGTTCGGACCAACATCGGCACCGAAAAAGAAGGCCCAGATCACGGCCTTCGGTTTTCCGGGTTCTCCTGGCGCGGAGGAGCTAGCGCGGAGCTCGGGCGAGATCGAGCCCGGTTCGTCTACTGGCGCTGCGTCCTGAGGCCCCGGACCATTGCAATAGACCGGGCGCCCATTCACCTGGAAGCGGAAGCTTGGGACGGCTCGGCCGGTTGAGTCACGGTCGTCTCGGTTGGTGACCAGGTTGAAGAACTAAGTTAAAAACTAAAAACTGATTTTGCGCCATGATGTTTGAGCATATGTCTCTTCTTCAGCTACACATGTATGATCATGTTTGTCTGTTCCACCTCTACCAGCAGGGGTTGCCTTCATCAATACACATCGAATTCATGTCTTAAGAATTTGGTCTATGGCCATTCCGCCCAAAACATCCTTGAAGTTTATGCTTGAGAACCTCATACCGAGTCATATCCAAAAGGAGAAGGATGCAGTTGTTGAAACTATTTTTATTATATAATCTATGAAAAATAAAAGCCATGACGTCCAAAGAACCTGGCTAGCAAAGCTTGACCTAAAACTCTGAAGGAACTCTCCTCCGACCTCCGACCTCCGCGTTCGACCTCTCGACCTCTCGACCTCGACCCATCCTGGCGCTTTCCGCCTGGAGATCCGTCCGGCGCCGGTAGACGCCTCAGCCGGTGGACCAGTGACGGACGGATCCGGACCCCGGTGGACCTCTGCTGGGACCGGACCTGTTGAGCGAAGGTTGTTGGGCGAAGTTGCTTGGTTTTGTGGGCCCATTCGCTGGCTTTGCTGGGAGTGCCAATAGTCTGGTTGATGGCTCAAACATGCTAACACTTAAATCGAAATCTAAAAATACCACCAAGGAGTGCCAATAGGGTCGCCACGGACCAGAGCTCTTGGATTTGCTTTATGACATGTTGGTTCCACGAACTGCTCCACCCGTTAGTCGGTGTGGTGGGCACGGCAGGTCCGCCCTGTTGACTCCACCCTACTCGGTCTGGCGGCCAGGAGCCCGGAGCTCCGTCGCGTCCGTGGTTCCGCTCCGTTTGCTTCGCGAGGCCCCTTTGCTGTTCCGTTCGTAGACTGGGCCCGAGTCTTCCCTAACCCAAACACTCCATGGGACTGCCATATATGCCGATCAGTTGGGGTGGTTTTGGGGGTCAATGTAGGCATGGAGTGTCTTCCCTAATATTGGCTCAATCTTGACCAAACGGCCGACCATGCTTCGATCAAGCTTCCGTTGAGCTTCTTTGCTTCAGAGGTGGCTTTGAAAGAGACAAGCACCTGCACGGCAAAAGGGGTGATCCTACAGTTAAAATTTCGAAACACGCACACACCTATTTTGTATCCAATGCTGCATCTCAGGCATTAGAGACAATGGTTTCTGATAGGTTTCTTGTCTTGCAGCAAGCCAATCGTGGACCGGTGGGGCCTGTCCCAGCAACCACTGGCTTTGCTGTTTTCCTTGAGTCCTTTGACCAAGTCTGTTCAAGAATAACCCACGTCGTGGTGATTCCCACCCTAGGGCTCCAGCCACCTCACCTCCGTTTCGAAGATGAGGTTAGGGGGTCTAACCACCGAACCTGAGGAGATGGGCCAGGAGCCCTAGGGCCAGCAAAGAAGATCAAGGTCGTTCAGCCACCTTGGCTTGGAGCCCAGCCTCTTCAGTCACGGGCGCTGCCATGGCGCCTGGGAGGATCTCTGGCAGTGCTGGGGCGGCAGTGGCCTTGTTGAAACCTGTCATGAACCATCCTGCCGGTCCAAAGCGGAATGTCCCAAAACAGTTGTCAAGGTGTTGTAGCCCACAAAAGCTGTCCTGGCAGGGGACATCATCCAACGAACCAGCTTCGGTGCGGTTCGAACGAAACCATCAATTGACCCCGTATCGTCGTATCGTTTCAGCTTTGGACTGGTAGCTTCCGCCCACTTCCATCAAACTACTCAAAACCTACAATGAGGATCTGAGCTACATATTACAAATAGGTCAACCATGTAATTACTAACCACTTTACAACATCACATCGATTCACTGACTTTCACACGTCCCCAAACATCCCTAACAAGTCAAACATTGGTTTGTTGCCCACCTCTTTGGGGGTTCGTTTATAGGCATATATATGCATATATCGGTATAGGCAGCTTGCCGAGCTGCGCAACTCCCGGCCCCCCTGCACACGCCGACCATCAGTCGGCAAATAGAAAAAGGGGCGCCCTGAACAAATCTCCAGCGGTCTTCGTGCCCTGGTTGATGAACCGAAGCAAGTCGGATTTTGACCCGACGTGTTGGTACAAAGCACCGATGTTGACCCGACAAATGGTTTGCCAAACTACAAACCCTGGATGCAAGCGTTCAAGTCCAAGGATCATGATAACAGGGAAGAGATAAATTGGTGTCTTCCGGTTTTCCCACACCACCTGGCACTTAGGTTCATTTGCACACTGGGTGTGTGTTCTCTACCACTGCTAAACACCACCAGTTCTCCCCTCTCTTCACCCCTCCTCCAGCCTGGTCTGGGCTGCTCATCTCTGCGGGGGGAGCTGGTCAAACCATGTCCTCCTGGTGCTGCCAGTGGCACCTGCAGCATTTTGGTTGGTCACATGACTGGCCGGAGAGGTCGAGAGGTCGAGCCAGTGGCACCCAGAGAGGTCGTGCACGTGGCACAGACTGGCACAGACTCTTGACGATTCGAAAATCACTGGTCTGCATGGGTCTGCTGTCTGCGAAGGCATAGGAGAAAATCGCAGTGGATATTTTTCAGTGTGTCTGACCAAAAGTCTTCAGTTAAGGGAGAAAGTTCACAATACCCTAAGCCGTTTGACTGTGCATTGTGGACTTCCTCCCTTAACTGGATGCATGTTTTGTCCGTGTCTCGTGCTGCTCAAAACACACTCTTGGCAAGTCCAACGACCTAACTCAGCTAAGTAAGGGTGATCGTAAGCATTGGACAACCACGCAATCGTATAGACAAGAAGCTACGAACGGAGCATTTCGGGCATCGCTACGAACGGAGCAAGGGCGCTACGAAAGGGGCTCCTGGCCTTACTACGAACGGAGCGATCGGACGCTACTAGGAATGTTTAAAGACGCTTGTTCTTGACTCCGTCTCCGACTCCTTCCGTCCCACCTTCCGCGAGTCGCGTTTGAGGGCGGCTGCCAGCGAGGAGCATGTCTCCTCATCTGCACAAGGGGAGCACATTCCTGGCCCCTGCTAAGCTCATACATGGAAGAGAATTCATACGTTGCCTTCCGAGAGAAAACATGGTTGTATGAGAGATTGACTATATGATCCACTGATATCTGTAAATTGCAGTACTCCTGGGGTAAAACATCAGTACATCTGCCAGACTGGTCTACCGATCTGTCATGATGTGGATGGACTCAATGTGTCCACGATTTCAAGGGCTGCAGTCTTCCAAGACTTGATCACAGGCCTGCAGATTCAAAGGCCATCTGGTCTTCCAACCCCAAAACATGCCCAAAAGCATCTAATGTGTTCCACAGTTTTTCCGCAAACACCAAACAACAGGAGCCACGAGCTGTGGACTGCCCCCCCGCACGCGAAAATGGTGTATCTTGATGGGCTCGGTATCTCCATCGCCCGGACCGAGGCTCTGCTAGGCGGCCATCCAAGTGAGCACATGGCTGCAGGTATTGCCTCGGTGGTGACCGGGGCATGCCCCCTGGTCACCTCTGGTCGATGGGCTCCATGGGCTGTGGGTAGGATTCCTGTCAATGTCAAAAATTAATGACCCAAATAGATTCCAAATAGATTCCAATAGTAGTAAAGAAGAGATCTGCCAGCACCTCAATGACAAAATATGACAAACGGCTTTTTCAAGCAATACCTTCTTCATGCCTTCTACGTTCAGCATCTCGGCCCAGGCTCTCCACCCGGATCCGTCAGACTGGGGAAGCGGCTGAGTCATGTCCCAAAGGAAAGTCTTCTGCGACCTGAGTGAAAGGCTGTGGCCTGGGGACCCTCAATGGCACGAACAAGAGAGTTTCGCACCTTTTTGGCAGAGACTTTGTGGCGCCAGTTGGTGGCGCCAGAGAAGAGAGCAAATCCGGAAAGCAGCTCTACTCAGCAAGTTTGAACAGGGGAGTAGTTTCTGGTAGCAAATCCGGAAAGGCATGGAAAGGGTCTTTTTTCTGGTATAGAGATGCTCTTGGATACTTTTCATATTCTTGGTGTTTGTTCCACACAACCATCATGCTGCCATTTTCACGCCGCCTCACTTCGACCGATCTCTTTGGGTCTCGGTTTCACACCACGGGTCTTCGGCGGTCAACTTGGCCTCGTCGACTCGTCCTTCGCCTCGTCCCGTCGACTCCATCGTGCTCGCGAAGACGCTGCGGGGCCGCGGGCGTGGACGGCGCTGTCGGGCCAACACGTTGCCCGGAGGAGGTGGCTCACCATGAGGAGTATCTCGATTGCCTGAGTTGAGTTGGAAGAGGATTCCATGGATGACCAAGTAATTAGAGGTGAGGTGGTTCATTGGCATGTTTACAAGATTTGTTTGGACTGGTCACCCCTTGCTTCAATGGAAACAGGACATTGTGCATCTGGACAGCACGACTTCAGCCTGCAAACACCTGGAACCCAATCCATCCCCGTCCAAATGCGCCCCGAATGAGAAATACAAACACATGATCTCATTCTCACCTCCACCCCCAGCCGTGTCACTCCTCAGCCATGGCACTCCAGCAGCACCGCTCCCAAGCACATCAGTTCCACCTTCTCCTCCCTTTCCCATGGCGGCCACCCCACCCGCCGCGCGCGACCAGCACGGCGCCGCCAGGCGCCCTGCGCCTTGCGGCGGTCCTGCGCCATGCGCCGTGCGTGCGGATCGGCATGGGCGTGGTGGTGTCGGTGGCCAAGGAGGAGATCACCTGGCACCTTGGAGGATGGTGAGCGGTGGAAGCTGGAGCAACTGCGGATCCGATCCACACAGTTTTGTGACATCCCAGTGTAAATTGATGTTAACTCTCTACAAAAAGGAACTAATTTGTGGATCAGTTCGACTCCATGTGCCCATCAGTTATCAAAACTTCCGAAAACATCCGCTAAAGGTATATCGTTCCTTGATTGCGGCAAAGCTACTGCAGGGCCTGGGATGTAATAAGACACGACAGTGCCCAAGGCCACGCATAGGCCTCCAGAGCAGACCATTGGAGACATGAGCCCTAAGTTGCTGATGCTTTCGACTGAACTTTAACCTCCAGTGGATTCTACCTAAGGTGCCCAGTTCATCGCTGCTATCAACTTCTTCTGGAGGGGTGGCTTACCATCGTGACACCACCGTCGCCAGACGAACAAGCGAATAAACTTTGATGTCATAGAGCCAAACCCTAACCACAAGTCTAATCTCGGCCTTAGGGCCTCTAATCTCGGCCTTAGGGCCTAATCTCGGCCTTAGGGCCTCTAATCTCGGCCTTAGGTCCTATGGGAGGTGTAAATGTATCTTAAGAATGGAACATTATGACTCGTCCTGGGAAAGAGCAGGGTGCCTCTAAAATGGTCAAGCATACTTCTTGGGTTTTGCCCGCGCCCATACCTTTCTGGAAGTCGGATTCTTTCTAAAGTTGAAGTGGAATCCTGGTCGTGAAGCTCGTCACCCAAGTTGTATTTGCGAGTCACACTCATCCAGGATCAAACATGCTTTCTCCTCAGAAAATGCGATGTGAGGTTGGACTTGGAGTCCTCCAGACTCAGGCGAACGGGTGTCAGGTTTTGACTTGAGGATGCTGGATGAGTACTCGAGCAAAGAAAGCCGTGCCTGCCAGCAAGAAGGGCCATCCTGGCAAGGCACTGGTCCGCGCAACCTGCGACACGTGTTCGATCTTTAAGGGGTTTTGTGTAACCAAGTAGTAGTTCCCGGGCAAGCCGGCGGCGGCAGTTTCCAAAAGAATAAACCTATATGAAAAGGGCATGTGGCAGGCTGATTCGCCGAGCTGCGATGTTCTTTGACAAAACAAGTTGGGACCGACCAATGGAGCGAAAGCGAAGCAACCACCGTCAACTGTCTTGCCTTTTGCAAAA
Source organism: Durusdinium trenchii (assembly GCA_963970005.1). Taxonomy (NCBI): domain Eukaryota; class Dinophyceae; order Suessiales; family Symbiodiniaceae; genus Durusdinium; species Durusdinium trenchii. The sequence continues at coordinate 492,333 of CAXAMN010027850.1, forward strand.
TACAGCATAGAGATGACTCAGCCGCGTACTAAAGTTGTACTACAAAGTCGCCAGTTCTCAGCTTCCAGCTCCACGTCTTGCTCCGCGCACTAGAGTTGCACTACAAAGTCGCCAGTTCTCAACTTCCAGCTCCACAGATTGCTCCGCGTACTAAAGTTGTACTACAAAGTCGCCAGTTCTCA
>CAXAMN010027850.1:502443-542216 GCA_963970005.1 Durusdinium trenchii
CTACTACTACTACTACTACTACTACTACTACTACTACTACTACTACTACTACTACTATACCACTACCACTACCACTACTGCTACTGCTACTACTACGAATACTAATAATAATAATAATACCACTACCACTACAACTACCACTGCCACTGCTGCTGCTGCTGGTGCTAGTGTTCCTGCAACATGCGACAAACTCAAACTCAGGTTCGCGATTCAGGTGTGCACCAGCGACCACTTGCTACACCCTTCTATAGAACCTCTTTTGTTGGCCAGGGCGGGCGGCGGCAGTGAAAAAAACAAGTGTGCACGTTTGACTCTGTTCACTCCGGACTGTATGTCATTAAGTGGCATTATTAAAAAAAAATATATATATGCATGCTGCACTCCCTAAAATAATGATGGAAGAAGCAGAAAATGGCCCGTCTACAAACAGGTTGTTTTCCACGTCCTTTTCAGGTAATGTATCAGAAACTTGCCAGCACAAACCCCTGGTATATAGACTAATAGAGGCAAATCGTCTTAATAAGAACTTTAAAAAGTGAGAAACACACATGCAATCACATACAGCATACTTGCATATTTGATCCATGCTGCGAGTGCAACCCCCAAGACTTTCCAACAACGTCACTGCCAAGAAAGAGCTAGACCAAAACAGCCCCTGTTCTGCGGGGACCTAAAAACAAATCTGCATGGATCATGGTTTCCCCATATCCTCGAAGCCCGGTCTTACAAAGACTTCGGATCCTTTCGATTCCCTCTGTACCGTTGACTGATAAACTTCCAGAACGATCCGGACACCCGAATCACAACCAGGACCTGCGTGCCTGGGTTCCGTCTCCCCTGGGCTCTTCACATCCCAAGGAGCTCGGCACCGCGCGCAGGCGTCGACCGCGCCCGCAGCATCTCCAGCGCCCGCGGCGACCGGCGCGGCGCCGGCGACCGGCGTGGCGGAGCCCTGGGCCGCCACGGTCTCAGCGAGGGAGGCGCCGTAGTTGGGACGCTTCCTTATGGACACATGCGGAGCGAATTCCGTGGGTTCGAAGAACATGCGGAAGAAAGAAGACATCTCAAGACTTATATCTATTATATTTATATATATTAGGTCCAAGAAGGAAGATCAAGTTCGTTGATGTTCGTTGTGCCTTTGTTTATCAAAGCTGGTGCTGTTGATCTGCTGTTCATCAGCTTGGATTCACAAAGGATCTGCTACTGTTGGGTTTGCAAGGGGATGCAGGACTGATCACCCGGATCAGTGGGAGGCGGGATGCAAAGGTCGGTTGGGGTCACAGCCGCGAGCGTCAAGGACGGATGGGGGAGCAGCCCGCCCAATGACGCTCCGGAGCCAGGCAGCTCCAGCTGAGTTGATGCTGGCGTCCACTGGCTGAGTTTTGGCTGAGAACCGCAAGGTAAGGGATAAAAAGCTCCTTCAAAAAGCTCCGTGCGCTACTCACAGGCTTCAGGCTTCAGGAACGAATGGTGGAGGCCAGAAATGGCACTGGAACAGGAATCAGCCCTCAATTCGGCCGCAGGACTGTCACCTAAGAGGTGGGTGTCTTTGGAGTGTTCTGCGTCCGCTTTTTCTGCGTCATTTCCTGGGAAGTCGCGCTCCAATGGAGTGACCACCATCGTCGACAAACATCCTCAACATTACTCCTGTCTACAGAGATCTGTGCCTAGATTATATACTGTACATATATGTACAGAATTGCTCTGCATAGGTACTACGTACATCTACGTACTGTATACTGACACCGTTTTTGAGGGGGAAAGCGATGAGCTGCTCATACAGCTTAGGACTCCTCTTGGCGCACTCGAGCTTGGGAGACATGTCTTGGAGGTTCTGGCCGCTCCCCTCTGGTCCCATCCCTTGGCACACTCCCCTCTCGCTGGGTATGGAGTTGATCACTTCGAACAAGAAGCTCAGCTCAGTTGATTTCAGTTGAACAGTGATTCATTGGGAGGGACACTGAAAATGGCCGACGATACCGATACCTGATACCTGCGTAACCATTTCGGCACAAAGATTGGCACAAGCAGGGGTTGTGGTCTACCAGGTGAATGGTCAAGCCGTCCTACTGCATCTCCTGCCAACACTCGCGTGTGAACACATAAATATATCCACCGCTTCATATGGTTTTCAGGTCATCTTGATTTCATCTTGTCATCTTAGATTCAACAACAACAACAAAATGACAGGTTACCGCTCACCCATCCTCCCCCGCCCCCCCAGAAAAGAAGAGAACCACCCCCTCCGGCCCATCATGGGCTCCTCCACCATGCCAACTATGGAGGCCGGCCAGATGGGGCGGCCAACACCACCGTCCAAGCGTCAGGTCCAACTCCATGACTCCCATCACGTCGTGAACCGACAAACTGCTCTCCTGCAGACCTGACCGGCTCTGCGCGACCACTGGACTCGTGCGGGGTTTCCCCCGGGGTCCGTTGGAAGAGAAGGAAGGGGTTTGACGTCCGCTTTTCGGGAGGCAAAGAGATGAGTCCGTGAACAAGTGGAGGAGACTTGATTCGAATGAGACAAATCTCAACAAAAGGTTGATGGAAAGAATTGGTGCACCAGCCATAAAGAGATTTCAAGCTACTCCATCTGATTGTCCCACATGTTCGATTCGATTCTTTTTTAGATGATGGGAGTTTCTCCATCGTAGCAAGCCACGTCACGTTAAAAGAAAAGGACTTTCCTGGGCCAATTCTGAATTCTGCCTGCTGGCGTATATCCAGGTCTAGAGGTGGGCAAGGAATATCCTTGATGGAGGGGTCGCCAGGATCTTCATCCAAACGGATCGTTTCACATGCTCGTAAAATCCATTTCTGGGGCTTTCAGTTCTGAACCAAACGAGCCGAGCCGGGTGGTGGGACAAAAAGAAGAAGTGGTGGAGCTCCAAAGACCGACCGCTCAATCTCATCTAAACCGCTCAATTCTGAAAAATCCAAAGCAGTTTAGAGATGCAATGAGAGTTTCACTCCCTGAAATCATAATGGAAGTGGAGTGAGTGAAAACCACCTGTTTTGGGAGGACAACGGTCCTCGGAACTTGCACCGGGAAGGAACGATTCTGTCCGAAAAACGTGTTGACGAAGCATGTTGCGTTCGAACTATGGTGGAAAAGTAGAGGGACAAAGGAGGAAGGAACTATAAGACTGTAAGATCTATCAAAATATCATGATTTGATAGCCCTTCGCTTCACAAGTCCCGGCTCACTCTTGGAGGGAATCTCACAGTGGTGTTTGGACAAAAGACTGGGGGGGCACCAACTCCTGTACCACCTACCCCAGAATCACCCAATCTCGTGGATACCAATGGGCCGAAAAATGGGTTCTCATGAAATGTCTATAGAACAAATTCTTCGACTGTGCAAATTTCCTTCTGTGGCTGAGCCAAGCGGAGCGCTCAACCGTGCTCAACCAGACCCTTCAAATTGATCCCAAAGACAAGCCTCTGGGCAACTGAAGGATTGGAGTAGCCAATACATGTGTATGATCCCATGAATCAAGGAGGGCTTGAACTGCACATCTCGCCCAAATTTCATTGGCCAACCCATGGGGAACTGCACATCCACCCTGCAGAGTTCCTCTCAACTTTTTTGGCTCAGAGATCGCAAGTGCGCACATCGGGTTTGAGGATTGACGCACACATGGGCTGAGAACAGATTCGAAGTGGTTGAAGTGATTACTACCAAAAGCCTCTCCACAAGTTCGTTGGTGAAAGATGTGATTTCTGCTTGGAGAAAAACCTCACCCTATTCCCTTTTGCCCAGAAAGCCACCTCATTGCGCATGGGGTGAAAAGAGAACCTGCAGGGATTGCATCCACGTGGAGAATATCTCACAGTGTCCGCGATCCGAGAGCATCTCCAGCTCTGGTTTGGAGCTGAGAAAAATGCGCCAGCGAAAAGCATTTGGGTGCGGGTCATGGAGGCCTATGCCCGGGCCAAAGGCCTTGGTCTTACTTTATTGTGCATCCCGTCCGCCTCAGCCTCGTCTTGTTGCCTCCACACCAACTCAACTTGCAGTCCTCACTTGGCCTTCTGCCCTTGCGTTTTGCTGCATCTTGCACCTCGCACCAACTCATGTCACACCGGCTCAGCTCACACCAACTCGTCTCACACCTCACTCCAACTCAACTCGCACCAACTCGTCATCTCACTCACTCACTGACTCACGCACGCACGCTCGCACGCACGCACGACCTGACCTGACCTGACCTGAGCTGACCTCACCCCACCTCACCCCACCTCACCTCTCTCTCTCTCACTCACAACAATATATACTGTAATACATGCATGTTCACCATTGTCCACCCATCCTTCACATCTCCGCTCCTCATCCAATTCTTCACATCTGCTTGCTTCTTCCTCTTCCCTCCGCTTGTGCCAACACAATAGCTATCACAATAGCTCAAGACGGTGGGATGATCCGGTCCTTCAATTAAGGTTGGGCACCCCTATCCTCTCCTAGCAAGGTTCCATTGGAAAACTCCGCATGTTCGGGCAGCACAGGCTTGTCCATGACTCAGAGCCAAACTGTTCGACCTGAAGGGCCTCCACCTGGGTCAGAATCAGCCAGTATATTATATTCTACTTTATAAATATTATATTATATATTAGATTCTGTAGTATCCATATACTTAAACTTATGATGGTATTGGAGTTGTTCTCCCCAACTCCAGCAACTACCAGCGTCACACGTCTCAACCATCAAATTGTCACCAGTATATTACGGTATGTTGATTGATTGATATTGATTGTATAGAATCGCACCATTTGGGTGCGTAGTGGAACAGTGAGACCCTCCAACCAAAGGGTGAACTCGAGGTTTTGAGGCCTTAGACAGCAGGTCTGAATCCGTTGAATCCGTTGACCGGTCCCATCTGTTTGCTTCGACTCCTTGACCGTTCCTGCCCGAGGGGGTTGGAGGCCTTTCAATGCATTTTCCGGCATCTCACCTCAGGGTGGCTGCCAACGGGCCAAGGTGACTCCGCCTTTTCTCCGCGGACTATCCGTCCGTCGCGGGCGATCCGTACGTCGGTGTTCCTCGGTGACGTCTGGGACGGTTTGGTGCTTCGACTCCCCTTAGCTGTCGAGAAGACTAGATCAGTTGAAGCAGTTGAAGCAGCCCCCTGTTTGCGAACGTCAAACATCCCATGAATTTCACAGATGGAGCAACCACTCAACAAAATCCAGAGCTTGCTGAATCAACCAGAAAACTGGTGCTTTCTACTTGAGCTTGCTGGATCAAGATATGAGTCTCAGTCGTTGAAAAACGAAGATCCGGTAAAGTCACCCTGTGAAACCGACCTGGGACGTGGAAGACAGACTGTCTTCTTATTCGGCAATGCAGTCAACAGCTGAAGAAAGGCTCACGAGGCAATCGAATCGAACTCCTTCCAATCAACTCTCAGGACACACAGAGTTGCACCAAACAAAGGGGATTGGACGGCCCTTTAAACTATTCAGAATCGTTCAGAATGACTGGTGATAGATGGATACTGACAAACCTCAAACAACGAAATCTATTTGTCAGTCTTTGGGTAAGATCTAGACAGTATAATTGTGTCGTTTGCGTTTCCGACCAGTGGTGTCTTCCACGTCTTGTTGGTTTCGTGCGCTTTTGACAAACAAAACGTGCTGGACCCTCAGATTGAGGTGCTTCAAAAAGTTCTGTGGAAACGATACTGCCCTGCCATCCGCAATTCCACAAAACGATTCAGGGCTTCGACTGTGTTTCTGAAGGTCTTCACGTGGTCAGGGCTGCAGGGGCAATCAAATAGAGATGACAGGGCGATGTCTGATTCTCACAAATACTACATCCAGCGAATAGGGTGTTCGTCGCAAGCACATCATCACGAAAATTGCTTGCAAGAGGCATGGCAAATGACCTTCATACAAACTTGAGCTGCTATTTGGGCGCTGTCCATTTGGTTTGCTTGGGGATTGCATCAACTAAACTTGGTGTCCTGAACCAAAACCAACTAAAACAACTTCACAACCAATTTGTTGTTGCATCAACTGAACCAATTAAATAGACTTCACGCCCAATGTGACTGAAGAAGGTCAACCAACTAAATCAACTTCATGATCGATGTGTGTTGAATCAACTGAACCAACTAAACTAACTGCATGATCAATGTGTGTTGAATCATCCGAACCAATTTGAATCAACTCAACCAACTAAACCCCACCAGGATAGATCCCAATTTGCATCACATCTCACAGGTTCCCACGCCTCTGGTCTCAAGGACCCTCCGGAGCTGTGCCGGTCGGCGGCCAAACGCAGCGGCTCGATCGAGGGGGTGACGCTCGTGTTGAAACAGCGGTAACGGTTGGCGCGTGGAGGGACGGGTGTTTGCGCGTGTGGTTACGATGCCAGGACGACCAATCTGAGAAGTCGTGCTCCCCCAAGTCGGAGCCAACCCGAGCAGTTGCTGATCGTCTTTTCCCGCAATCTGCTCAGCCACTACGGTTCGTCCGGTTCGTGTCAGAATCAATGTCGGCAGGGTTTGCGCCGAAATCCGTAAGAGAGCTGAGTGTGGCGCAACCAGAACCACGCCATCTGTTTCTTATCTTCTCCATCTTATTCGGGTTGAGCTCTTGACACAAACAGAAACCCTCAAAACCCCATTTACTGTACATGTGAAGCTCGCCATCACTTGCACTTCGGATGTGGTCAGGTCTGAGCCCCACTCAGCTGCTCCGGTCCGGTCAGTGGCAAAACGTCGCAAGACTCATCGCATTCGACGAGCTCTTGACGCTTCGACGCATACGTTTTCAGAGAGTCCAATGACCGATGTTTCCCCCGGCCCATGATTTCCATACCCAAACATACCCAGACATATCCAGACCATCCATGGGACTGGAATAGTGACATCTAAATGTATATAGGTCATCAATGAACTACAGTATTCCTATCCCATGGAGGGTCTGGGACCCTGCCCTCATTGACTCACTGAGCACGTGGCTTCTGTGGCTGTTCGCGAGACCGAACGCTTCACCTACCGACGGATGATGGTTTGCTACGTGGGTGGACTGGTCGGGCTCCAAGTGTTGGAACCAGCTCCATCTCTTTGGATCGCATCGTTCGTTCAATTGGACTCCCAGTGTTAAAATGAAAGGAACCCCACGCGCGAGTCGAAGCCCACGGCCCGTTTTTGACACCGAGACACAGGGCGTGAGTACGTCGTGTTTTTTTATGCGGACGTGGTACTGCCTGGTTCCGAGATCCACATAGAACCTGCAAAACCACTGGGTTGCTGTCATTTGGGTATCCATGCTGTGGACAGGTGCTTTTCACTGGTCGGGCACATGGGTGACTTGCTGCAGTTTTCCCATCTGGGCGAGCTCACCCAGAGAAATCAATGGACGCACCAGAGGAAGAGCTGGCTCGATGAAGAGCATCTTTTCTATGGGGTGGCCAGATGAGCTCATAGACTCTGCCGTCAACAGCTCAAGATCAACCGCCTTGATCGCACCTCGTCTGCTCTGCCTAGCTCACGACGTCAAGATCGTCAAGAAGACATCAAGAGAGGTCAACATATCACTCTTAGCAACCGAGAATCTTTCATGCAAGAACTGAAGGCCCATGGCTCTCGGCATGGCCGCCGTGCTCATCCAACCAGGAAGATGAATCGAGGAATCCTGACGCTTCGATCCACAAAGGGTCCTTGGATTCCTTCGGGTCACAAACTGACTGATCTGAGGGTCCGTGCAGGTTGGACGTGTCCAACATGTACGACGCGTGGGATGGATGAAGATGATATAGTTTATATGCCAGAGTTATCGAGTCAAAACAAATGAATGACTGTCACTACTGTGTCTTTTGGTTGCTCACGAAAAGACACCAACAGGATCCAATGAGCTCCTTGGTTGCTCACAAAAAATAAGGTATCTCTCCTTCCGGTTTCGGGACCCCCGGTCATGTCAGGACGTGCTTCGGCCACGCGAGCCATTTCGGCGCTGCGCTGGTTCGAGGCTGCACTTCTCAAGGTTGCGCCGTTCGTCCAGGCAGCGAGGACTCGTACCCAACGAGGGACTGAGTGTCTGGTGGATCGGACCTTCCGCGGTTTTCGTCCTTCTTGGCCTCCCGTAATTGGTGAAGTCGAAGCAGAGGTAGCTTCCATATGTGAGGGTTGCGAGGCACCCCAAAGAAAAATGCATGCTGTTGGAAAGTTCGGCTGCCGAACGGTGCTGCGGCTGTTGTCTTTTTGTTCAACCAATCCCACTCGATTCCGGCATTCCAAAAACACCAAAGCTCCTCCAAAAACCGTACCTCTATAGATCCAGGATCGCCATCTGTTTCAACACCGGATGTCCGGGACGTTGTTTTCCTCCCGCGAAGAGCCGCGGTCGCCATCCACCGGTCACATCCGTGCCAGGCCCTCCCGGCTCAGTGCTCCAGAAACATGCCCCCAGCACCGTGGGCCACGCTGGCGCGGAGCTCACGTGCCAGGGCTTCGGAGAAGTACTTGGAGACCTTGGGGCGCTGAGACGCGGTGAGACGCGGTGAGACGCGGTGAGGACACGGCCCTTCTTCGGAAAAAGAAAAAAAACGATTCCATGCGGGGAAGAGCACAGTTGAGCCAGTGAAACAAAGGTATCAAATGTTGACAACAGATTCCAAGACACCAAATACTCCAACGTGCCTTGTTTCGTTTGAAACGGAAAAGGTCGCGCCAGAAAACACTGTGTTTGGTTTTCGTCCGATCTCCTGTGGTTCTGGTTAGGGCTGACCCCATGAAGCTACAGTATCAACAACTGGATGTTTGTGTTAACAACGATAGAAACTATGCAATTGTAACACCCCAGCAACACAACACTATGAAAAACGTTTAGTTTCTCAATGCCGGATGGACGCCCACGGCTTTTCGCAGTCTGCGACATCTAGAGCCCCATGTCCCATGTCCAGTGTCAGGACATACACCTGTTGGAAAGCCAAGGCTGTCGGTAAAGGACCTACATCATTCCCAACAAATGGACCTGCTTCGGCTGATATCTCTTCCCACAAGACCCTCCCAGTCTTGCAACTTCCAAGACTCTCTGTCACGACCCTCCGATGCCTAAGGGGACCAACATGGGAACACACCACCCGGTCAACTGATGAAGCCAAGCAGACCAGTCCAAGCAATCCCATCCTTACGTGCTCGTCGCACCGCGCAGCGCCGGTGGGGCTCGGCTCTCAGGGTGGGTCGTAAGCCGAAGTATGGCATGTGCCGCTCCAGAACCAGTGGAGGAACATATGTTGACAATAAGGAGGACTCCGGAAGCTCCCTTCACCATTCTCACTCTTCGTCGCCTGAATCCCCTGGTGTGAGAGAACCTCGAGACTTTTTCAAGCTCAGCAGGCACATCAGCAGGCTCTGTGAGAATTCCTGAATTTCCCGCTCTCGGCTCACGGATTGCCAAGCCTCAGGAAGAAGGAATTCACTGGACCAAAGTTGGATTTCTCGAGCGTCATGAGAACCAGACATCTCGCTGAGCAACATCATTCCTTTATGGATGCACTTAGTACAGCTAAGTCGTCCTTCAACTAGAAGCGGAACATGGCAGGGGATTGGGTTCGGCCATCTCCATGACTCATGACACATCACGCTCTCCCCAGCAAGCGATTTGCTGCTTGGTGCTCCACCCCAGCAGGTGGAGAACCGCTGCTCTAATTGGGTGGGCAAACTAGGACTCAAAGGCTGGAGCTACCAAATATGGGCTCATTCATTTCTCTCGCTCGTTTTGTTCCGGCTTTGCTGCACAGTTTCACAGCAAGCGCACTTGTTGCGCAAACACTTTCACAGGCTCACCCTTCAATATCACATCGATGTTGTTCTCCAACTCCTGACCAGCCAGACCAGTAAAGAGGACAGCTCCCTCTTAGGCGAGGAAACACATATAAACAGCTATACTGTAGATCAAGTTGGAACAGTTGGAGGGCCCCATGTTGAGACACACATCGACATACGCCGCCTCATGGATGATTCAAGTAGAGTTCTTTGGGTCGAGAGATCTCAACAAACGACCAAAGGTCTTTCAACATTTTGGAACATCTTTCAGGGGTTAGATCCAAGTATCTCACACCTGGCATAGCTGACGCGACATTACATATCACATATATTGAAATTCAAGGTCGTGCTAATAACGATGCATCCTGATGCGTCCCTCATCACAACGACCCCCATATTGCGTGACCCATGTATCCCTTTCACGCTGGCGGGGGTTGGCCACCGTGACTGGGATCACGCCCTAAGCCCTAAATCAGTGCAAGGTCAACAAAGTAGGGACCTCACAACTGAAAGCTACCCATATTCATGGTCCACGGTCCATGCGGCCGTCCATGCTGCCGCCTTCCAATCAACACCCAGCCTTCAGTCTTACCATAAGGAAGCCCAACCGTGTGGCCACAATGTTTGGAAAAACATGTAAATCCGCCCGCGCAGGAGGTGCTGGGGCGTGTGTATCCGGATGGCATGTAGTCAATCGCAAGATTTCAGCTTTTGCTGGGGGGGCCTTTGTTGGGCGAGAAACCTGAGTTGTTGAAGGTTGTCGAACATCGAGTGCAAAAAAAGAATCATAAATAACCACATTTGATGAAGGGTTTGATACGCGCAATGTTTTGAGGCGTTCTTGAAAAATGAAAGAAACTTGTATTTTTAGATTTGGCATTCAAAAATTGCCAGGTATAACCGGCATTTGAAAACCAGCGGCTTCAAGGTACGGCTCTAGCTGGCTAGCGGCTAGGGGTCTGTGTGAGCCAGGTAGAACCAGCATGATGGGAATCTATGTATTTCATGATAGCACTCAAAACATCTTTTGAAGGGCAAGCCTGTCACAAGAATCTAGCCACCACCTGTGCTTGCAACGATACATCAGTATATGAATCAAATATGGATGGTGCATCCGGATATGGTCTTTAAAACCCAAACACCATCTTCACCTGCTCTGGCGATGGGTCGAAGCGCCTGGTAGATGCGCAGGGCGAGTGTTTCGGTGCTGTCCGGCCGCAGGGCTTGGACGGGGAGCAGCAGGAAGGGAAGCGCCAAGGCCATACGTGACAGCCACTTGTAGTGCTGGTAGAAGCCCACGGCAGACACCGCCAAACCTGGGACGGGCTGGCTTTTTGGATGTTTTTTGGCATCTCTCCCAACATCTCCCAACTGGTTTTTGGAGTTTTGTAACAGTTTGTAAGTGTGAAGTGGACGGAACTGGCCAAAAGATGTCAAAAGTAGATGACTGTTGAGCAGGTTTGATCGTGGTCGATCCAGAAAATATGATAAAACAAACCGTTCAGGGTCTGCCTTCAACATCTGCCCGACTCCGCCCTATCCAACTCTCCTGGCAATGGGTGAAGCTGGTGACCCTCTAGCGCACAAGCAGAGATAACCAGGTGGCACGGTACTACATGTTAGAAAGCTTGTAACCTGTAAAGGACAGCAACTTTTGGCCTTTATCGCAGAGTGACGCAGGAGCACCCTGAGTAATCTGAAAGTCTGGGCGCAATATTTGCGCTTCCTCTTTGAACAGATCGGCCATAATGCGTTTTGCGGGGTATGACTGGCCTTGTCGGAGTCACTTGAAGGGCCCTAACTAGATCTGTTTTGTGAAAACAGAAATCCAAAGGCAAGGGGAATCCCAGTCAGCGTCCTAGTTTGGATTCTGTATCCAGAAGACAACATTGTGCCTGCTTTTCACCCTGCGCTTTTCAAGGCAACCCTCACACTTGGTCAGCAGGGCGGCCGAAACCCCATGCTGAACCCAACATGAACGTCGGAAAAAAAGAAGGTATGTTTATGGCTGTTTATGGCTCTTCGAAAGTAGTCTTCAGGTCTGTAAACCTCACCCCTGACTTCCTGCGCAAATGGCACCTCTATCCCACCAAGTGACCCACATGAGGTCGGAATCCCCAGCCTCCCAGTTTCAGCCAAAACGCATGTGAAGCAGAGGCTCTGCAGGCCGAGCATATGGAGACCTCACTGACAAGGGAATCTACGGCACTCGCAATTGTTACATAGGCATGGGCTGCTCTATGTTGTTGGATGGTCGATTTCAGGTTTTGGCTTTGCAACGCTGCGCCTGTCATGTTCCATGTCTTTCTCCCTCAGAAGTATGGGCAGCCTGGATTTAGGTTGGACTCCGCGAACTTGTTTTGCAGAAACAAAATGGGCATCCATCCCTAATGTGGACTGGTGAGTAGTGGGGCTAGACCAGCAAACTTTCCCCAAAGGTGCGAAGGTCGATTTGACAGCATTCTCTCTGGACATCCATGTCCGGTCCACGCTTAATCGATACAAGTCCACTCTTGAGCACGTATAGGATGATGGCCGCGGGGAGGGGAAGTTTCTTACAAAAGTTTCCATTGTTGTCCGTCTCAGGAATGCGCCCCGGTGCAAACCGAGTTTGATGCGAAGAATCCATATGTGCACTCTATATGCAACAAAGGCTCAATGTTCCACTTCCAAGGAGTGGCACATTTATTCCAAAAAGAACAAATATGTTTTTTTAAAAAAACTGTATATAGCTAGCAACGTTATATGCTTCTCTCTTTAAAAAAAACAAGTGACCCAAGTGACCTGATAAAGTCAAAAGAGCTCGAGCAGTATGTCACAAGTGTCACAATGCAATAGTGATACTCATTTCCTGGGTTTAGGTGAAGACTATATTACATATATATATATACATTATATTACATTATTTACATATGTATATATATATATATCGCTCTGCTTATAGGTTTGGAAGAGTTGCATGACGCCAATGATGATGGCCATGCCCAACATAAGCGCGACTGAGAGCATCAAGCCATCCTTTGTGGAGACCACCTGGGCACCATGCAATCCCATTTCCCAGTGGTGTTCCCATTAAGTGGTGGACTTTAAGTGATGGACGAATCCCTTTCAGTGGTGGACTTCTTGGACAGTATCCCGGACGAATGCCAACGACTCGGAAAGCCAATCAGGAAGTGTGGAATCCAACCCTGATTTAGGTGTGGCAATGCATGGGTGACCCAGATCAAATCAGGTGGAGGAACAGCGGATAACAGCGGGCATTGGCAGTTGTCATGTAATTAGATTGAAGCAAGCGATCTTATCGCACAGGATTCGGACACTCCGCCGCCCAACCCTCACACGGCTGAGCAGTGTGGAGCGGTCGCCACGAAGCAAACGATATCAAATATTCTTGTAGCAGGTAGAAGCCGGAGACTATCTCTGATGCCTAGCCTCTGTGAGCGCACCGATTTCAAGACGCTTACGACGTCTCTTCGGTCTCTCCGATGGTCTCTCCGAGGTGCGGAGACCAAGGCCGCAGCCACCAGCTTCAACAAGACCTCCATCCAAACGTCGCGGAAGGTCGCCTGACGAAACGGTCCAACCTTCGGAAGTTGGTTTGAACATGTTTGAAGGGTGAAAGAGAGCGCTAGGAGAAAGCCTGGGCAAGAAGCTGACCACCATTTGGAAGAATAGCCAGCGAAATACGGAGAAAAACAACACCCAATGTGGGCGCTCTGAAGAGTTGGAGTTTTTCTCAGCTCTACACCTGGGAGTCCAGTTCCGGCAGTTCTTTTTGAAGGAGTGACACCAGGAGGTTGACCTTTGATGGCGCTACAAAGTTGGCCTGCTTGAGGAAGCTATATATGAACGATTGCGAAAGCCGCTTTATTTGGAGGCCTGCCATTGTGAGACCAACAAAACAAACCTAGGACTCCTAGGTTTGTTTTGTTTGTCTCACAAGGACCGATCAACAAACCGTGGCCTCTCACAGGGGACAGTGACCAGTGGACGCACTGGCAAAGAAACAGTAGCCAATCGACGAATCTGCTGCCGAGGGGCGTATTTGCAAAGCAACCTCTTCGCGCCCACTAGAACTCCTGAGCTCTCGTCAACGAGTTGACATGCTATGGGTCAAAACATGTCAAAACCATATATTGCCCTGTTAGGAATGGATTCGCACCTTGAGGAGTAGAACCAGCGCGAATTATCCACACATGGCAGGGAAGAAATGCAAAAGTTACACATTCAATCTTCAACACAGTTAAATTCTCCCCACGCGCGACCCAAAAGTGTAAACAATTAAGCTGCATGGTTTCCGGGATGCGTATATATTCCTCCTGCAAAAGACCTGTCGGTTTGGCTGAGCGTTGTTCAAACCACACAAGAGTGCCATTGAAAGCTGCAACCCTCCTCCCCCAATCAAGGCTCGATCGAATTCAGCGTCTTTGAGATCTTCAAGAAGGATTCGTTCCGTGAGCATCTGCATCAAGCTATGCTGTCGAAGCACCAGCTTGTCGATCTTGTCGCCCCAGTCCGGGATCTGGGTCAGTGAAGGTCCAAGTTTCAGATGACTCAATCTTCTGCATCACTGGAGCCATACAGTCCGTGTTGTGAATGGATCAAAGCTTTCTTTGTTGCACGCTCCCCACAAATTGGCAATACAAATCTGTGAGCACCCTCTGTTGGCCAAGTGACAGAGAAATCATCCTCGAGGGCTGCACCATCATGGACTTGCAGTGGAGTGACAATCCTGGGAAGCTTTTCTTGGGCTTCCACATGGCTATGGATCACCCCACTAACTGCTCCTACCATACTTGACATCAAAGCGTCATTGAACCATCTTCGTCTTGCAGCTCAAGCTGAACCTCCCCCTTCACATGTACTGCCACATGGGCTGCTGCGGCTGCCATCAAACGCTTGGCCACAATCACACCCTTAGTGTCCGGATTGAACTTTGCAAGAACGTGTTCTGCAAGCCTCTGCTCCGATCTTCGCAAAACATGGCGAAACTTTCACCCCGGCCTTCTGTGGCTCTATCTCCTTGATGGAATGAATCTGCAAGATCGTGCTACCTTGCTGGCGCAACACGCTACAAGCTTGAGGCAAATTCAAGGGGAATGACTCATACGTCTCGAAACCAGACAAACTATACGTAAGACGACCCAAGAGAAACAAGTTGACAATGTTCACAGCAAAGCTGCCGTGCGCCCGTTTGAGTTTGGCAAAGAAGGTCCTGCTCGGCCGCATGGCCACATGCTGCTTCAGCAGCAAGAAGGCTAGAAAGGCTGGGACGATGATGCCGTAACCGATGGCAGTGGTCGTGCCAACCCCCCTCACCTGGGCATCATGCTGCGCAGGGGAACCTTCAAGGGTCGTCTTTCATCCTTCAAGTTCCCTCTGTCACAACTGTTGTAGGTAAATACCCTGGCATCAGACTCCCGTCAAACAAGACATACCCAATCTACAAGTGCCCCTTTTGAAGGGAACTGCATGGTCAGCGGGGCGATGTCACCTTTCATCAACCCTGAGTTCCGAACCCATGCGGCTTCTCCCGTGGTCTCCGAGCAAAGAAGGTGTGGAAAGACAGGATGAAAGGCGTAGTCACCCAGACTCACTTTACCTGATGGCATGGGCATGGGAACCAGCAACATTCCCAGTCTTTCAACATGAGCGTGTGTGCGTGAGGACTTTGTTAGAATATTGAATCAATAATCCAACAAAGTCTCTGAAGCTTCAGGCTTCAGACTCTCAAAGCCAGGACGGTTAGTACTATTAACCCCACAGCATATAGTGGAAGGGGCTCGAACACCCAAACCACAACATCTGCATGCGCACTCATGCTGCCTCGGTGAGACCACCTTGTAGGGGTCAAAGGCTTACAAAAGTCTACCATCACCTCCCACGACCCTAAAAAAGAAAGGCTTTATGTTACAACCCTCTTTCTAAGGGTCATGAACAAAAAACCTGGTTTTTGATTATGGTGTCTCAAGCTTGAAACTCACATGTGCTCCCAAACCATTGTTGATGGTGATTCCCAACCACCAAACCCCCTCCACGAGTCCTCGCACCGCACACGCCTGTAGCATCATTTGCTCAACCCCAACGCGGAGCTCCCCTCGTGCCAATGCTCCCTGGCTTGATTCAGTCCTATGGACCGACATTGCTAGGGCCAATCTTCTTGACCTTTTGCTTGGACCAGCCTTTTGCAGAGCTTGGGCCCTCAACTATCACTGGACTTATTGGTTGGTGTAATTTGGACAAAGTTGTTGGACTACATTTTGCTATCAGAAGGGTTGGGCTAGGTATCCAAGCTCCGGATGGCTAGGAAAATCCTTTGGATCACTCTTAATTGAGTTGTTCTGGGGTTGACACGTCTGGCAACCCTAGATGGTCTCCCCACAAAATCTTCCTGCATCTGGCACGAGAATGCCAAACTATTTACTGCCCACCTGCAAGTGCGCCCCTGATGCATCAAATCTAAGATTTGATGGTGTAGGTAATGCGCTTTTGGCATAATTGGAAAGCGCTTCTGCCTACGTCTATAGCACTCTTTGGCAAGCTCACCATACAAACGAAGGAACTCCAACCCAGCTGCAGCCAAAGCCTGAGCTCGATGAGCCGGGACAAAGAGGCCCTCCTGATACAGTCCACTGACAAACTCATTGATTTTGAAGGTCGCCTCCGCCTCAGATGAATCAACAAAACTACAACTATATACACTTCTCCCCCAAAACATCAAAAAAAAAACGTAAAACAACATTCGATGGTATAAAGGACAACCCAGCCCAATGCACCAACAAAAACCCATATAACTTGACCAATACAACAGGCTTAGACACACACATCAAATACACTGGGTCTTGGGTTTTGCCAACCACTCTTCGTGAGCACCAACTTGCAAACCACTTATGGAGCAAACGGGTGAAGTCACCTTTAGACCACCCTCCATCTGGACAGTCTTTGAACGTCTCATTCACACCAAAAAGAACAGCCGTGAGCTTCGTGTGGTATGGAGACTCTTTGTGATGCCGGCAGTATTCCAGGAAGTCTGAGGTAAGCTGCTGAAAGCTTCTCTCAATCGAGTCCTCAATGAGCTCCATCACCATGCAGACTGCTGATGAAATGAAGTTCTTTCCAAGGCCCAAATGGAAATTGTGGAACAAATCATAGTGGAAGTAGGTTTCACTTCCTGCAGGACGCTGGTCAAATGGAATGCTCAAAAGCGGAGATGTCTCACTGACACTGTACGCTCGAACAAGGCCACATGTCGACCTCCAACGTGGCCACTCAACACCCAGCTCTTCATATGGAACACTCTCTTCATAATCTTCCTTGCCTGCAAGGCAAAGATGACAGATTCCTTGGCATGGTTTCCTGGACTGATACTTGATAGGACGCCGGGCAAAATTGCGCTGGAAACGTCCTGCTTTGGATAGCCATGGGCTGTCGCCCTTGATGCCCAAGCATGCAACGTAGAATCGCCGTCCTTCAATCACAGTCCCTTCATCGAACAATCTTGTGAATTCCTCACTCTGAACCTCCAGAAGGCGGTAGAAAGAGTCAGGAGATTCGTTGTACAAGTTCACCGGCATTGCTGCAAACAAGTAGTGCGTCTTGATGGTATGGCCAACAAAATTCAACCCAAGAGGGTTCTCAGGCTCACCAAACGACTCCTTGAGGTTCTCTGTCTTCAATGTTCCAGCACCAATGAATCCATGAGTGCTGAGGATCATGATTTGCTTCTTTTTGAGTCCTCTCCCTTCATCCCCATGCCAAAGCACAGGGATGCACATTTCACGACGGATGTCAGTCCTGGTGTAAATCACATGAGAGCTGTGCACCTCCTGATATCTTTCCCAAAAAACCTTGAGAACTTGCTGCATCGCAGTCACATCTTTGACTCCCACCAGGCACTCCAGCGAATCATTCTTGACAAGGTAGTGCAGCCAATGTTCAAACTTTACATAGGGAAAGGAATCAGTACTCGGGAGTTTCACTCTCGAGATTGGAATCTCCAGCGATGACCCAAAGGATTTGAAGACTCGGTGACAGCCTGCTTCACTCTTTTTGAGGTTCACAGCAGACAGTGCTTTCAGACCCTTTGACCTGATCCTCGTAACTCGTGCCTGTTTGATGGCATCGGCGCAAGGGACCTTGGCAGGCTTGCATGGGAGGCTGACTGACCGACAACAACAGATCAAGGGCACATGTAAGCACAGTCACAGGCCACCCATCACTGCACACTCTCAAAACATGACCACTCACCACACTTTCTGCAAACTGCGCTTCTTTTTGTACAGGTGTTAATTGCTTGGTCACTTAGCTTTGAAGAAAGCAGATCTCCAGGTACTTAAATTCTTGCACTCACACCGCAAATTAAGTCAGCGTATTGCCTTCCTTTGGTCTGCCCTCGCACCAACAATGTACACATAATGAAAAGGCTCATGTTCAACACTTGGTGGTCCCTCACCTCCATAACGCTGGTTGCGGCAACCATGTTGAGACAAATTGGATGCTATCAAAGCCGCCTCTAACATTTGAGCCACTCCAAGATTTGCTGTACAGTGGAGCAGGCTCATGTGAGTGTAGTTGGCCTCCTTGTAAAACTGAAACCTCACAATTGGATCTGAGGTCATCCCCAGCTTGTACACGCATAGGCTAAGGGACATTCGTTTTCGAAACTGTTCAACATGGGATAAGCAACGTTGAAGGATAGTCCCAGCTGACGCTTGGTGCCTCATCCTTGCAGAGAGGTAGGAAACACAGATTCCATTCTGCATAAACAAAGTTTCTCGATCCTTTGGATCTTGTGGTTCACCCGCTTTGGGTTTGGAATGTTGGCAGCCATTCAAGTCACTCAAAGGTCTTCTCATCATAGGGGGTTTGTCCTCGGCAACACCAAGCACAATAGGTTGGCTTTGATTTCTTTTGCCCCTTAATTTTATATAGGTATTTGTACCCGAGGCTAGCGCATCAGGCCGCTTCTCATAGGGATATACATCATTCTGGCTAAGAGGTGCCATGTCAGATAACCAACAACTCCTTGGGGTGTCAAGTTCCAAAAACACAAGAGTCTTTTCCAGCAACCATTGGAATGAACACACAGCATTCCTGGAGGATAAGCCAATTGCAGCTGGGTATCATCGTATTCATCACAGCAGTGTTTGGCGAGCAGTGCTCATTTAGACTTGGGGGGCACCTTTTCATCCCAGTTAGTGGGCAATCATAAGTGAGAAGGTCACGGAGTTCCTCCTCATAGGGATCAAAGCTAGCCTTCCGTTTTGGTGCCATGGCACCATGGGCATGTAATTTTCCCACTGGGCCAAGAATACAGCTGCAAGGTTTTTTGGCGAAGTTAAGAAGGAAACATTTCCGAATCTCACACTTCTTGTTCCATGAGACATCTTGGAGCCAGACTCCATTGCCAACCATGCGAGCCAGCCCAGCCAGCTCAGGTTCCCGACCTGCCATGGCATTCACATGCTGGGCTTGGTGCAGGCCAGTGGCCATGGGTGGGCCACAAGGAGACTATAGTCAAATGATACCAGGATCAGCCTTTTTCACTTCAAGATGCATCCAGCGGTGCAAATCCAAAAGTCGAGCAACTATGTTACTCACCCATCCGTACACCACATGTTCCAGCACGTGCCGCATCTATGGACAGGTGCTCACACACAGATTGCTTTATGAGACAACCCACAAAATTTGGTGTCAGTAAGATTCATTGACATCCAATCCCCAGTGAAGAAAACTCAGTTGGCTCAGGCAGCCGTTTCCTGCTCTTTCTTCTTCTTGTTGAGTGCCTTCTCCAAGGCCCTTAGATGTTCTTGTTGGAAAGCCCTTCAATGTATATAGAACATGGCAATTAGCACACATGCCATGCATGCAGAATCTATAGCACCATTAACTCCCCATGTGCAGGCCAGAAGCTTCGCTTGGGCCTCTGCTGATCCCAGTGCTGATGCCCTCAGATCCGAGCAGCTGGGAAAGGCTCTATGTGTTTCAAAAGGGCTGCATCCAATTATATATAAAAGATATAGAGCCAAGGGTCTTGGTCATAGCCACTTTCATCTTCTCACGAATCTCCGTCACATTCCTTGCACATGGACATACTGGGGAAAACGGTTTCTTACCAGCCCGGGCATCCTTTTGAGGCAGTTGTGCCATTAGAGTTCATATGAGTTCATACATCTTTCCTTCTCTCCCTTTGTAGAGATGTATTTAATTGTGGGACTCTGCGTGGTATGCTTTATATGCTGGATGGCTAAAGAAGTTTTACCAAAAAAACATTGGATCTACAGCCATCCTTTTCATTGACAACTCAGGTCACATGTGCTAAGCAAGGCCATGGTTCTCAGCAGTTCGCTTGTCTCCAGCAATTGTTTTGGCTGCAGTGAAGGCATCAAATGCATCCTGCGCTCCCTGCATCTTTTGATCCAAAGAATCGATCGACCTTAGAGGGCTTGGAGTCCACTTTTGGTGCATGTGTGTGAGATGAATTCATGTATGTATATATACAGTCCATCCAAACTGAGGGATTTGAGGAAGTGGATTTAAGCACAACTTCTTTGAGGGTTCCACTTCTGGACACGGGCCCTGTCCTCACCACTCTTGTGCACATCCAACCGGGAAATCAGATCAGTGATCTTCGACATCTTTGACAGCATTCCATCATGGAACTTTTGTTCCGTAGCAATCTCCTCAGATTTCTCAGTCCACAGTTTCAGACCCATGTATAACATGTGTTTTTGCAGTCATCACCAAAGAAATATAGCAAATATTTCTACTATTAAGAACCTGTCCTATATATAGATGCAGATTTGTCACAAGAGCAATATATAAACATAATGAAACAGATTTCGGACCACTACAGTTCAAACATGTATACGCTGCACATAGGTGACAAGGGTCCTCCTCCTCAGGTGATTTGGCCTTGTCACACGCCTCCTCATCAGGTTCTTCCCGAATCTCCATGCTGCCAAGCTTGACTTCACCACCCTGCCAGCAAGGCGAGCAGGGCTGCAATTAGGTTCTGGCTAGAACGATCAGCTTATATATATATCTATTTTTGTTTTTGCTTTAATAGTGTTGCTGCACCAGCCCACTGCATTTCTATATCCCTTTGCCTCCTGTTCAGAGATCCGCTTCTCAGACTCCGTCGTTGTTTTCTTCTTCGACTCCTTGTCGGCATACTCAACAAAATACTTGTAGACCTTTTTGCTGTATTTGTCAGCCCTCAGCTGAATAGCATAATTGCATATATGTACACTGGCACATGGAGTCAAAGCAACATAACCAATTCAATACAATGAACTATAACTTCAACAATTCTTATTATGCTTCCAAAGGTCTTCACCAATCCATGCTTCTTGCAATACTCAATGGCGTCCTTGATGTAGCTCCTTAGCAAAGATTGAGACAGCAAACTCCAAGGATGCACATAGCACTGCAAGCTGCAACAGTAGTTATCATGTAGTTCAAACACATTCATGCAAGGTACGGGGACCATTTGAGTTCTGCTCGCATTTGGTCTGGTGTAAACCAACCAGACAGAATCTCCTCCTGGTGTTCCCGCTTGGTTTCAATCATATTGATGCTCTTCTGCACAAATGCTGCCTTTGACTGCAATTGCAGCTGCTTGTTCACAGCTGCAATTGATGATATGCTTCACTTTCAACTGTAGTTATGTCTCTTCTTGTCTTTCGCACTCCCTCAACACGCCTTGTCAAAATCAGCAGCCTCGAGCAAAGCTCTCAAGGCATCCCGATCGGTACCTCCTTTCAACCAGGCCTCATGCAAGGCATCAGGCACTTGGATTTTGCCTGACTTCTTGCGCTCGCATAATCTCCTCAATCTGGCGTCCACCATCTTGTAGTACCGCAGTGCTGCAGCATGCTCTGGGTCCGCCTCCGCCTCTGCATCCTGCAAAGACATAAGTCCAGCATAAGACAGGCACTTGACCTTTGTTTTAGGCTAAAAGTTTCACACATTCAGTATGCAAAATAGATGCTTCTTGACAGCTCGAATTAAGACATCATTGTAAAACCATTGTGCTCCTCAGTAGGCTCATCACCGCCAACTTTGGCAGCGGAAGAGGGAGTTGCAGTCGATGCTCTGGTAGTTGTCCCACCAGGTGTAGACAAAGGTGAAGCATTCAGCTTCAACTGCGCGATCTCTTGGAGTGCCATATCAAGCTGCTCTTGCAGGCTCTTGCTCACAGCGGACTCCGGGGCCTATAGCACACATGAATGCAGTTGACATGGTGGTGCATCAGGGTTGTTTCACACCACATCATGCAAGTGTGCCTGCACATACCTGCGTTTACAAACACTCTGAAAACTGTCTTGGCCCACCTTGGGGGCTGCCTTGCTCTTCACTGATGCTGGCCGAGGTGGAATTGAAGCATCAGCCTTGCAAACCCAACAAGGGGCGCCAGCAAGCAACTGCAAAAGCAAGTTCAACATCTCACACACACACACTCTCTCTCACTCTTTGCAAGTGCCAGGCCAATGTGTGAACACACACATATATATATATATGCTGCTGGATGTGGAACACCTTCAGGCATCACATGTATTTATAACTATATATATCATGGTGATGCAGGTATTGCCTTGTTTGCCAACCCTCCAATTATATACAGGTTGACAAAAACTATACCACTCTATATATAGCCTCTCCCAATTGATCCAATCCTAGCCTTCACCCGCTTGGCAGGTGCTTTGATAGGCGTGGTCTGCGTAGATGGTGGAGAAGGCCGCTTTGCCGCTTCCAGCTGGGATTCTGTAGCCTGGGCACAATTCAATGGTGACCCACATTCACTCAACATGAAGATCAATCAAGAGTCTACCACAAGGACATGGAAGCAGGACCGAGCAACAGGAAGGGTCTCTGCACTGTGGATGGATTCCAGTTTGTCCTGGTCCATAGGAATCGGGTCCTGGCAACATCAAAATTAATCCTAGATACTTTCAATAAGTGGGGAATCAAGAAAACGGTTGCCCTTTTGGTTCCAAGGGCCCTTGTTGAGAAGAAGCTCGGCTGCACCTTTTCAGGATTGTGGAGATAGCATCAATCCCAAATGGTTTGCACAAAGTCAGAAGCTACCAAAACCTTGCAGTATATGTTTCAGCTTTAGGCTTGCACTGTGGATTATCACATCGATCTCATATATCGTTCTATATATATAGTTTTATCATCATGGAGTACCCTGAATCAGACACTCTCCTTCCCAGTGTCAAGTTCCTCCAGTTTATCCTCCATGGCCTGACAGTTTGCAAATCCACGTTTCAATGCAGCAAGGATCCTTCACACTGCTAATACTGCACATGTAAAAAGGTTACCCCAAAGGCATATGGTATGGACAAAGGTCCCACCTTCTTCACTTTGGCCAGTTCATCCAGGATGAGGGATTTCTGTTCCTCTTTGGACATGGATGGTTCCTGTTTCACCTTCAACAACGCTTCGTTGCCAGATACGAGAGATCCACAGCTGCGCAGATTCCCGTCCAAGGCCATAGCAGTCGAAAGTCAGGGAACTGGTGACGGGTCCCTACAGGAAAGGCTGAGTTGTACAAACATCATTGATCCATGATCCATTGCACAAATCAAAGGTTTGCAATCTCCAAACATCAAACACTCTAAAATGAATTCCATATATCCCTGCATGAACTGTTCACCAATGCTATAGACACAACTCTTTTCTGTTGCATTCCAGCGATGGTGCACATCACAAATTTGTCATGGCCACAAAACCATACTTTGGGACCAACATGTTCACTAGAACTCTTCAAAAAGCAACAAAACACTGAAACCACCAGATCATTAAATTACGGGCAAAACGCATAGATTTCTACGCCTTTTTATGGGCTATCTACGGCCTCTCTATGGGTTTTCTACGCCTACGGGTTCAGGCTATGGGTCGCCCATGTCCCAAAACCTGGTTTTCAGGCCCCATGCTACGCCTTCTCCAAAAAATGGAGAAAAAGTTTCTATTTCCACATGTTATGGAACGTGGGGTGCAAAATCATGCGGAATTTGGAGGCTTCTATTTGCCCGAATGTAGTCAATACACTCGGGAAGCCCAGCATCAATCCACACATCATCAAAAGCCTGGCTCGCAAAGTCTGTCAGTGGATCAAAGTCCACTGGGACCTCAGGAAATACCCTCACATCAGCTTGCAGCTTTGGCAAGATCCTCAAGAGTCTGAGACCGAACTTGTACGGGTAACTCCTGGGCGGCGCAAGATACAGAGGAAACCTTCCCATGCATGGAGTTGGTTCTCACATGCACTTCCTATTTCAGAACGTGGGATTGCAACCACCTGCAGTAAAAGGAAACCCTTGAACCATACTGGTGAACGAGCCCTCAAATAACCCATCATCACCACCTAAAAATGACTCCACAACCAATCTTGTGCATTTGTATTGTTTCCAAATGGTGGTTGCATGTTTTCATATATGATTTAAATAGCTATATGCTTTAAAGAAGCACACCACCAAAATCAAAGACAGTGGACAGGGGAAAGAACGGTTCCCACCCAAGCCATCACCCCAAAACACACAAAAAGGAATCACCTGGCCGATCGACTGGGAGGGTGGGGTGGCAGTCCTTTTGGGGCATATATTTATATCAAGTAAAGGAGGAGTTCCTTCACTCACATATATGGCTATATATATAGACACAAATGTTCTTCCTTGAAGCCAAGTTTCTGGCTCTCTTTCAGCTCACGTTTCTTGCCAGTAAAAGCTTTCCTACCATTTTTGACAGTGGTTGAAGTCAACTTCCGTGATTGGTAGGTGGGGTCCTTAGGGTTGAAGCCCTTCATTTTGCCCAAGTCCAGATACCCCACAGCAGAGCAGTTGCTGTAGGCAACCAATCGCTTTGGCGTGAATGCTCCATAGGACCACAGCCAAAATCGGGCTGACCAAGCCTTAAAGTGTGCAAGGCCACTTCAGGATCCAACAAAAAGGTCTTAAAGTGGGACCACTCCATTATTTCAGTAAAAAGACACATGCAGTACAACCTCAACTTCAATTAGAACGGTTTCAGCATACATTAAGCCAGACACTTGCACCACCCCGAGTCTCGGACAGGTTTCCTGCCATGTGCCAATAGTCTTTCATGAGGACCAAGGACAAATGGAACAAGTTCCCAGATATCAGTAGAGGACCCACTTGTTCTTTGGTCAGACCATGTCCACATGTAGCTATAAATGGTCTTCCCATGTAACCTCAAGTCAAGGGGCTCTCAGTTCATGGAACGTGTCAAAAACACGAGGGTGATAGCGGAGAACCGATGAATGTGGCTGCTCCACCACCCAGGCCCCGGACATCACCTCAATGGTCATCAAGATGAGGCACAACCTGGGCACCGCCGTCGGGACTCGAAGGCAGCTGCACAGTAAAGACAGTGTTTCAAACATTTGACCAGTTCTTGTTTTCTATAAACAGTTTAGCAACCGGCAAGCCATGACATTTGCTTGCTGTACATACTCCAGTTCAGGACGCCCAAGTGGGTGAACCACATGTCGACCCGATGTACCCATATTAATGGTAGTCCAGCTCGAGCAAACAATTGCCAAGAGAGCTGTGAACCTGCCATGCTTGGCGTTCAGAACTGTTGTGATGGCAAGCCTAAGTCCATGGGAACATTCAGAATTCAGCCTTTGCACTCACCCCCATCAAAGCAGTTGCAAAGAACAACATTTGCACAAGACCAAAACGCGTTCGAGTTTCGCAAACCCAGCAGGTGTCAAGATGTCAAAATGGTTGGTGCGGTTCGGGTGATCCGGATCAGGTTCCCAAAAAGCAATGTCCAGTGCAGCTGTGGCCCTCCCAGATTTCCTAATCATGGTGGATACCCAGGCTTGACCCGCAAAGAACTCCAGGAAGTCATAAGACTGCACAGGTATGCAGCCACCAGAAACAATCAGTACTTTTTTGTCACAGTGCCATGTTTTGTTTCTCTTTGTCTCACCAGCCTCAGTCAGGGTTTTCACATTGGGCGACCACAAGAGCAAGAGGATGAAGCAGGTCAATGCCTCAATGCTATGCAGATCAACAGGGGCCCGGCATCTTTGGGCAAAAAAGAAGAGACACATCATAAACCGTTGTGTTCAATCAGATTGATGAAAGTGGCTTTTGGAGCCCTCAAACAGTGCAATCTCCACACAATGTCTCGCAGAGTGAGAGGACCCGTCATTGCTATTTTCTTTTGTTGAGCCAAGAGCTACATCAAAAGGAAGCATCGTTTAGACTTGTTGCCACACAGAATTCCCAACATTTCCACAGCACTCATGCAGGGGAATTGGCTCAATGTCATGTGATGTTTTGCCCTTGAGGCTGACAAACAGGATGCAGTTTTTGAACCAAGCCGGGCAGACCATCCTGTGCCTCCATGTGGGACTCCAGCCTGACTTCCCAGGCCTTCCGCTTTACCATGTCCAGCTGAAGAGTGGCAAGGCCTGAACACAGAATCCATGCACATGGATAGGGAGCCAGGAGAAAAGCACAGCTGGTGCACACACACTCACCATCACTCACCCATGCACATATGCAAAGTGTACATTGCACCTGTGTTTCAGTTTGCCTCCCACGCACATCATATATATATATGATTGAAATTAAGCTAGAATGCCTACAAGCATTTGAGGTGCACTGGAAGAAGTGCACAAGAACTTTTTCGCACCTGTCCCCAGAGACTTCAGCCTAGCAGGTTTATGGGTCACGCAAAAGGCTTTCACCCCCCCTGGAGAATCAAGACTGGCAATTTGCAACTCAGAGTTGCAACATGAACAATTGCACAGAAGCATACACGTTGGTTGAAGCAACAAACAGACTGCAACTATATTTGTTTAAGATAATATAGGCAAATTTAGGCAAGACAACCATGTTATAATTGGCAATTGTTGGTACCCACACCAGGATCATGATTCATGGGCTTCTTGCACATTGGCATGCCCTGCCCACAGCCACTGTAGTCGACACGGCCTTCGAACGCACATGGTTCGAACCTACATATATAGTATCCAACTCTTCTAAAAAGAAAGGACAGCATGGCCAGAACAAACCAGAACACTTTTGTGTAAAATTCCAGCAACCTCCCAATTAACACTACACATACTCAAACACGAGAATCATCAGGCCAGCAGATCCTCAAGGTGCAAAATCCGTTGCATCTTTCTTCAGAGCAACGGCAACAGAAACTGCTTTCACCAAATCTTGCAAAGCAGATTTGTACGCCAGCATCTCCTGACCGTCAAGATCCTTGAGGAGCTCATTCTTCGGCTTGTCTCCACCGGCAAAGATGACCTTCAGCTCTATAGCTAGTGCACTAAACATTTCAACATGCATGGAAAGTATGACAGGGCAGCAAAGGAAACTCAAACATGTGCAAAAGGCAATGTTTCACAGGTTGACTCAGCAGCCAACATAGAGGTGAACAGCTTCAAGGGGAATCCCAACACCAATGCTAGCACAGTGCTCATTGCCGAAAGAGAGAATATGCACCAGCTTCCCGGAGTTCTTTTGAAGAAGACCCACTCTGCCCCTGGTGTAGTAGGGCTGGACAACCCAATACGAATATGGCTGCTTGAACTCACCTTTCTTCACAGTAGTCTTGGCAGCCTCAAAAAGCTTGAGTGCATGTACCCATGAAGCCGGATCTCTAGCTGATTCCTCCAAAGCTTCTTTCGCAAACTTCTCCAGGGCCTTCCCTGGAAGCTTGGCCTTTTCCGCCCCATCACCAGCAGCTTCACCAGTTTCCTCTCCATCCTTTGGGCCAGCCTTCTTCTTGGGCTGGCTCCTCTTGGGCACAGCTTCTGGTTCAGGAAGCTTTCCTCCACCTTCCCCTTCCTTCTCCACCTTCTGCTCCATGTCCACATCATGGCCTGCAGAAGCAGCAGAGTCTTTGCTGTTTGTCTTCGCCTTCCTCACTCTCTTTTGAGCAGGTTTCACAGGCTTGGCTGGTGACTCTGCTGGAAGATTGGCAGGTTCTGGAACAGCTTCAGGATTGTCTGGGAAAAGCTGCTTCCTTTCAGGCGTTGCTTCCACTAACCTTTTCGATTTTGCCACTGGTGACTTCTGATCATCTCCTGCAGAAGATCCATCCTTTTTCTCAGCAGTGGCCTTTCCTCGGCCTCGCCCACGTCCACGTCCTTTTCCACGGCCATTGCCCTTTCCTAGCTCCTTGGCCTTTTCAGCCTCCTCCTTAATCTCCTTCACCAATGAAAGCTGCTGGCGGCGGAGCAAGACCTCAAGGGTATCAGAGGTGAATTGTTTCCAGTGCAACGTGTAGGCCATATCTTAACATTTTTGTGCACCACAAACATTTTTGGTGATTAGCAAGAGCTATAGCACAATAGATGGCCTTCATAAACCCAGGATGCATATTGACATGCAAGCACAACCGAACACCCTCTGACCTCAGACTCCTTTGGCTCAGTAGCAGCAGTAGCAGCACTCTTCTCCATCAACTCCATAGCCGCCTTCTCTTGGAAGAGCATGTTGCTTACATCAGCAGGAAGAGGGCCAGACAAGTCCATGGGCAAAGTGGAGTCAAACTCTGTTGCCATGGGCACAGTGTCATGCACAAGCACAACATCTTCCGGCTTGAAAACACTGAACTGACTTGGCCTCCCTGCAGGCCTCAGATATGAAAAGAAATGTTTTGCCAAAAGAGTGCATCCAGTAAAAGTGTGATTTCACCATTGATTGCAAGGCTAAAGCACTGCTCCTGCACAGTATCCCAAAAACACTCAATCCCGGGCATGATCCTCAAACAAAAACAATATATCAAATGCTCTTAGAGTCTGTTCCAAATTGGCCAGCTGGTTCTGCAAAGCTTCAATCCTCTTTTGCAATCCATGGACAACCCGCTCATGAGCTTCCAGAGATGCCTGTGATGGAGGTGCAGGTCCAGGATCCATTGACACTTCCCCCTCCTCCTCCGACTCAACTGCAACCACATCAGCCGGCTGTGAGGAAGCAGACTGCAAAGGGCGGGCCACAGGTCGTGGCGGGCTAACCTCCATTTTGGTCACAGCCACAGCCAGATCATCTACCTGGCTATCATTGACAAGGTCAACTTTCAAGTCTTGAGGGGGTTGGGGCAGCTCCTCAAGAGCAATCTGCGGCTCGTCCATTGGAGCAGACAAGTTGTCAGCAAGCAGCTTGTCAAACCATGCATCATCAGCCTCATCCTCATTCTCCTCATCACCAGGCTCAGGATCACAAAGTGTGCCCTCCCTGATTTCATCTCCATCACTTTGATCATCTCCAAAGAGTTCAGCTTCATCATCACAGTGGTTGCAAGGCTGCAGGGAAAGCTACGATTGTAATTATATATATGCAATGAGAATTAACCTTGCATGTACACATGTGCAGCTATATAGCCAGGTAAAACTTTACAATCATTTAAACTAATTTGTTTGCATTGTGGGTGCAATATCAATTGTGAACAAATGAAAACAGAACCCCAGTCACATGGCCCAGGTGTATTCATATCATGCATTGTAAGATGTGACAGGCTAAGAAATCAACAAGCATGGGGTTTTCATCCAGAATTCTTAAGGGACCCCTTCCAAACAAGTACTTGGACCATATAGCACAAGCAGAAGGCACAGACAAATAACATCACATTATAACCCAATGCCTCCTTTTGAAGGAAGAACCCTTCCAGTGAACATGCAGAAACAAAAAATGAAAAGCCGCGACACATGTACAAGTGTTAACATGTGCGCGATATAACCACAAACACTGACAATTGGGCAGCAGCTGCAACAAACAAATAACAAAGCATGCAGATGGAACAAGCAAACGCACATGTTGTTCGAGCTTGCATGGCCAAGTGGGCACTTGAACCATGAGGCAAATCCAGCACAGTAGGCAATCAGGATACACATATAGAAACCATCGAAAGATCCCACCAACAGGACCACACAAGATCTATACATGAATGCATGGCACAATAGAAAACAAAAGCATCGTTTTATTTCGGGCAGGCACAAAAGCACACTCATGAATGAAGTTGAGCATACCATACCTGAACAAGGATGGAGCACACACAAAAGTAAACCGCAGAATACACAAAAAAACAAACATACATGTGCACATGATGTACACACAAACCATTGTTGAAACCACAAGTGATGTGCTCTCAAAAATGTGCATGCATTATTGTAATAATGTGCATGCATGGCAGCAAACAACAACAAACAACAGTGACAAACACAGCTTCTGCTAGTATCCACAGAGAGAGCCCAAGAACCAGAGTTAAGGCCAGGCATATCCAAGTATAGTTGTGGCCTGAGAACCCCTTGTGCACAACCTGCCTCACAAACACAAGTGGACCACAAATGTAAGGTGCACTTCTATTGCCGGGCAAACTTGAACCCTCATGCTACCACCGATCCATGAATATGTACACTATACGTTTTCACAAACAGGCCTGAATGCTCGGGTCAAGGATTCGCTGAAGCTTCAGGAAGTCAAGATCCTGTGGCTGAGCCAAGCTGAATGATTTTTAAAACCCTTTTCATTTTCATGGCCATCAAAAATATGATGCCGGTAAAGACGACCAAAACTATAGGAGCAGAAGGTGTCAAAACATGTCAAAACAAAAGAGTCCTTCTCCAAATACACATCCAAGGGTCCACTGATCCAAGTTTCTTGTGGGTCTTCCTCTTGACAAAGCTTAACATGCTTTTTGCCGTCCATGCATCCAATCGCAGCTTCTGCTTGTCAGGAACCAGGCTCATCTTCGAGCGGAACAACTTCACCCTCAGATCCATGAGGCAAGGAGAGGTGGTTGAAGTGGCGTGCCAATTTGCCTGTGAAACTTGTGGTTTAGTGGGATTTCATGGTGGCATGGTGCTAAGCATTTGTCGTTTGTTTCTATCATTTTCTATCCATATTGACTTCCACCACTGCAACTCTCCCTGGCCACCAACACTCCCAAATGAAAATCACAAAATTTTCCAATATAATGCCCAGGGTCTCCCGGGCCAGTGACTTTACAGTCGGAAGTGGGTGTGCAGGATCCTGTGCCATCCTGTGGAGAAGAGGCATGATCATGTGCTGGTTCCTCACAGAATCCTTGATAGTGAACTTCAGACTCTCCTCTGGCCCCTTGTGGGAAATGAAAAGGCGGTCTGTCGAGATTGCCACTTCTCTCACAGCCCTTTGGTCTTTCCACTCTCGGTACACATTCTCCACATCGCAGGAACTCATGGCTGCCTGTGGTGCCTTTTTTGGAGGCATGGTTCCACTTGCTGCCTCAAAGCTTTCCAAGATCTACACCAAAAATGTTTTCTTTGCTTGAGCCACATTGGGATGGAAAAATATAAAGGAGAGTTCATTGCATTCTGCAAGACTGAGCCGCAGAGCACATTTCATTGACAAAAACTCAGCACAACTGCTAGGATTGATAAACACATTTGCAGATATAATTCTTGGATCTTGCTTCAATGTTTTTTGACTCTCATTGTCATTTATGCTCATCCCTGCCTTGCAGGCTTTGCGTAGATGCTGCAGCACATCCCAACCCGGCAGACGATGCAGTTGGAAAAAGATAGGTCTTTGGTCCACTCACTGTTTGTCTATGAGAAACCTTAGGTTTGTCAACCTCAACATGTTTCAAAGACGAAACAGTTTTGAGAAACCTTGGCATTTCTCCATTTAAGATGTTTCAAAGATGAATCATATCATGCGACCCTCAGCCAAAATGGCTTCTCAATTGAGGCTGACCTGGATGGACCATGGTTGAAAGAAGCCACATCATCAAAAAACCCGGTTTTCGAGGATCCAGCAAAAATTTCCAGGTTGCAGCTATAAAACCTGGTTTTTGCCAAATGTCCTTTGTTTTGCACCCAACTGGTGCAGATGGTAGGGTGTGGTGGCAAAACCAATCACAGTCAGTTCCACCCTGCCTCCATCAAAGCGCTGGCAGTTGAAGAGCTTCGAAGAGCCCGACGCTCCACCAATGAAAAAAGATCGTCAGCACTTGGAGCGCCACGCTAATTCCTCAGATACTAACATTGATCTTTGAGGCTTGGCCCAAGTCCTGGATCACCAAACGACCTCCCTCACATCCACTTCGCGGTTCTAGAACAAAGGATCATGTTTGCCCCTTGAACCTCAAAACCGCGCAGGCCCAGGCACCGTAGCTGGGCGCCCAGCACTCCAAGCCAGCACAAGCCATCAACATCATCAGTGGCACCACGGGTGTGGCCAGGGCGAAGAGCGACCGCACGACGACGCCATCGAAGCGGCGCTGGAGATTCACCATGCCCTGTAGCTCAACGACTGCAAACTGCAAGACCTCCATGGCCGAGAGCCAGGAGTCAGAACGAGCCTGGCAAGGATCAAGGGTTCCTTTTTAGACATGTTTGGGCTTGACCCATTGCATCAGCAGTTTGAGTCCTGGGCCTTGTTAAAGAGCGCTACTATGATTCATTCTTTCCTAACAACTCTTGTGAGGGTACCTGACTTTCAGCCAAGGGTGCACCTTAGCTTCTCCGTCTCCTTTTTGAGGTGCTTGAAGGTGGGACAAATGCCCCAGCACAACCCAAAGCCTTAGGCATCGAGGACCCCCAAGATTGAAAACCTGTGTGTGGACCATCTTCTGCATGTCAGAATGTCTGCAGATCGGTGTGTGACCAGTTATTTTGTTCTGTGTCTTTTTGTGTGCTGTGTGCGAGTGCGCGCTAACTGGTGCTTCTTGGTGGGGCCGTACAAAATAGATTCAGATGTAGTATGAATGATAATGCAAAAAGGGTCTGAACTACTGAGCCACAACAAATGGACGGAAGGAGGTGCTAGACTGGAGAGCTCGGAAGCTTGGGCATGCAGCTTTGAAAGACATGCCTCCACCAAAATACTTTGATGTTCTGGTGGTTTGCTATTGTGTTAGGCTAGTTACAAGTGTTGTTAACTACATCGTAACATATTTGCAATAGGGTTATAACTACTTATAACAAGCTACAATTGCCCTAAAGGCTTTATATTATCATCATTTTTTAAAGCTAATAACTAAAGGAAAATAATTGTTATGTTAATTTCATTAAAGAACTTAGTTTTTTAGGACAATTACTAAATTTATTTTTAAACAAACTTAGCACAATTAGCATACACTTCAAAAGTTAAAAATTGACTAGAGAAAATGTTGCGTGTTTATGTTGTATGCTTCAGCCTCTACAGGCTCAAGTTGTTTCAGCCTCTACAGGCTCAGGTTGCTTCAGCCTCAAGTTGTTTCAGCTTCTACAGGCTCAGGTTGCTTCAGCCTCTGCAGGCTCAAGTTACATCAGCCTTTGCAGGCTCAAGTTGCTTCAGGCTTTTGTACAAGAGGAGATCCTGTGCAGGATCAAGTTGCGTTGGTCTGTGCATGCTCAAATGGGTTTATGCACTGCAGCCTGCCACCATGGCATTGTAACATGTTGTGGGGTGGGCAGCTATATATACAATGAAAAGGTGAATGTGTTGAAGAGAGAACAAACCACAACACAAGAACACAAGGGACAACCAACCACAACATAAGAACACATGAAACACAAACAACACAGCATATATAGGTGCTTTGTTCATGAACTCTTAGTGTTTGGACACCATGGCTCTTCCTTGGGTGGTGGAGCTCAAGAAGGTTTTGAATGACAATGAGATGGGCATCAACCAAAAGGCTGCAAAAGCCTTGGCAGGGTTGCAGCAAGCAGGACTTGCATACACCACAGTCCTGAAACCAAAAGAAGTCTTGATACATCCTTCGAATCGAGGAGGACAGATGTGCAACCACTTTGATGTGATTTCCAAAGGAAAATCCATCTGCCAGGTGGGGTGGGGCCTTCAGAAAGTGGGGCCTTCAGTATGTGTGGAATTGCCTATTGAGAGCAAGAAGAGATCACATATCATTGAGTGCAATGAGGCTCTTGCGTCTACTTCTGGTGGCATGCTTCCCATGCCAAGTGGCAAGGAAAGAGTGCGCAGCCTTTCCACCAGCCACACCTGTGCATTCCTTCGATGTCTAGAGAATGGATGCAAAATAGATGCTGGCGATGACCTTGCAGGTGGCTCCAATCTTTCACTAGAGCAGTTGGTTGCCAAACGTGATGATCTTGGGAGGATGCTCACAGAAGGCTGGGAATGGTGTGTGGTCAAAGCACAGGTCGAAGCTGAAGTGCCTGACTCCTGTTGCTTTTTGCAGGCTGCATACAATAGTGACTTCTTTGACACTTTGATCAGAACTTTTTCTATGGTTTAGCTTTATGTGTGCTGAACTGGTTGTATGTGCAGTGGTGTCCACCACACCATCCAAGGTGATCATGGCATTGTCAAACCTCCAAATGAATTGGAGGTTGCCATGACCATTGCTCACATCTTCCAGATGCAGCCTGAGGACAAGAAGGATCTTGCAAAGGAAGTTGCCCAAGCTGCTGCAGGGATGCCTCCATGCAGGGGCTACATCGAGAGCATTGGGGACTTTGTAGCTTCCTATGCTGGTGGTGAATCCTTCCAGCTCTTGAAGTATTTGGACTTCATGCGTTGCTCAGTGGCATTGATGCAAAGCAGCCTTTGCAGGCTCATGCTGCTCACATGATGTGAAAAGATGAGAGCCTGTGCAGGCTTTATATTAAGACACATTCATGTGCATGCCTTGCATTTTGGGCAGCCAAGGTCGACAATATGGTGGTTCCATCAATTTTGGAGAGGACTTTACTTGGCTGTTGGCATACTTTGATTGGAAGGAGCCAACAACAACATTCCCATTCCTTCGAATTGCTTTGGCCTGTTGCCAACTCACCTGCCCCAAGTCAGCTCAGAAGGATGGCTTCAGCAGACTCATCACAAGAGCAGGCCGGGACAAGTTGAAAGGCAAGAAATTACATGATGACAGCTTTAAGGCTGAGAAGCTCACGCATGCTGGATGGAGCATGGTAGAAAAGAGTTCTCTGGCAATGGAGAAAGTTGCTCTTGCCTTTGGAAAGTTCCAGATCAGGTTGGCATTGTTTCTCCTGGCAAGCAGCAAAAAGGAAGAGAAGGTGTTGTCTATGAGACCATGGATGACATCAATGAGAAGTTCAAGACAGAAATCTTATTGCGCAATAGTGGTCTCCCTATGGAAGACACAAAAGGAAAGAAGGAAGAGGCCAGCAGCTCTGTGAAGGGCCTGGAGGAAGCAACTGACACAGTGGCCATTGCTTTGAATGCCAAAAAGCACATCAAAGTCAACAAGCTGTATTTGATCAAAGCCACTGCAGATGAAGACAACGCAGGAAAGATTTGGAAGCTGGACACTTTGTCAGCTGAAGGTGGCAAGCTTTCCCACCAGCCCTTCTTTGGAGAGGTGGAACACAAAGAAGTGACACTTGCTGATTTGAAGCACCTCAGGGAATGGAACAAGCCTCAGCCTGCATTGGTGGATGCCAGGGTGAGGCAAGAGCTACTTCCATGTAAGTCTGCAATGTTGGATGAAGAGATGGCCAAGGCCAATTTGCAGTGTGCACTGTATGACAAATACAAAGAGTTTCTCAGCTGTATGAGTAGCATTTTCACATGTCTGTTGGTCATGTCTTGTGCCCATACCATATCTTTATATTGCACGCCTGCAGCCCAGGCTTGGAGATCAGGATGTGGCTGTCTCCAACACCCACCAAGTATTTGCTGGTGGAAGGATTGGCAAGGGCAAGGGCAAGCAAGGGCGTTGGGCTTTGTGCAGGTTGTGCATGTGGACAAGCTGCTGAAGACCTCATGCAGCATCAAGGCACCAGACATGGAGGATCATTGCTTCATCATCACACCATGGAGGGTTGACTTTGTGAAGCGCACAGGTGCATTCATCCCCTATTGGATGGTGAAGGAGGGCACATCAGCTGATGAGCGCTGCCTGTCCAGGACAAGCATCAAAGCTGGTAAGTACAGTATCCCAGCCTATGTGAATAAGAGATTGATAGAACAGGGCACCCCATTGCTGGTTGAGCCTGCTGAGGAGAAAGAGAGTGCACCAAAGAAAAGGAAAGTTGGTGCAAAGTGACCTTGTATAGACACCCTGGATACAACAGCTTGCTGAGAAATGGTTTGCGCAGCAAGTTGTGCAGCATCTTGATTAGCTCTGGTAAGCTGGGTTGCTTGGTGAGGCTTCTACAAGCTCAGTTGTCACAGCTTTTGCAAGCTCATGTGTGGTTTAATGTTTTGGTGTGTACTTGGTGCAGCCCCTGCAGGCTCTGTTTTGTTGGCACAGCTTTTGCAAGCTCATGTTGCTTCTGCCTGTGCTTGCTACAAGCTTGCAGCCATGTTTGTACATATTGGCGCAAATGTAGGTGTTAAGAACACCAGCTGTGCAACATGGTGGAGATCTCTGAGGTTGTCACTCTGAAGTACAGGGATGGACCACCCATTGCTCTGCCAAAGGGGCTGATCAATAAAGACCAGTTTGGTCGCAAATGGCTGAGGCTCAGGCCTTCCAACTTCAGCATTGCCAAGTTGGTCTTGGGGCACATGGAGCAGTTCAAGACTTTGTCAAACCCATGCTTGGCCAACAGCCCACAGCTGAAGATAATTTGGCAGAAGGTCAAGGACAAATTGAAAGAAGATGGTGATGCACCAAACCCTTTTGGTGAAGAGCGTGAAGAACAAGAGGATGCCAAGGGCAAGCAGAAAGACATCCTTGCCAATGCACCTGCAACAGTTCTGATTGAGCTCAATGGTGCCTATGTCACAGTGAGAACACCAAAGAGTTGGAAAGAGAGTGACCTGATCATCCCACTAAAAGTGGACTCTCTGAATGCTGTGTTTGATTTCATCATGGAGGACACCCATCCTCTCTTCAACAAGGGCAAAAGACCATACAACAAGTCAGGGCAATATGCCAAGAAAGCTAGAAAGGTCAGTGAGGAGGGTTGAATGTTGAGCACTGCTGTTGTCTAAAACAGTCCTTTTGCAGCTGAACTTGAAGCCTGTGCAGGCTTGTGTTGGTTGGTGTTTGGAGGCTTGTGGGTGCCTGTACAGGCTCATTTGGTTTGTGTTTGTAGGCTTATGATGGATGCCTTTACAGACTCATTCTGGGTGCCTTTACAGGCTCATGTTGAATGTTTTTGTTGAAGCCTTGTGCAGGCTCATGTTTCTTAAAAGGCAGGTGTCAGGTGAAGGTTTGCCACATCTTAAGGGGTTTGTTTTGTGTAGACTTTGAATGCTTAAAGGCTTCAGGGCTTCAGGGCTGCATCCATGGACTGGCCTGCTGACTTCAGCCTGGAGGCCATGTGGTTGGAGTGGAAGGAACAGGATGCTGCTTGGCCATGCCTTTGTTTTGCATGAGATTGTGTAGTGGTTGTGATTGGTGTGAACCTTTGTTGGCTCATACATAGTGTTCTTTGATTCTATCATTCTGCCAAGGAAGCAGAGAAGGCAGAGAAGGCATGGTACAAGGCCTGCCTGCAGCTTGGTTAGGTGTTTCAGCTCTTGAAAGCCTTAAAGAAGGCATTTAGTGTGGGACAACTGTACAACAGCCATAGGAGCAGGAGCAAAGCGATGACCATGAACATGGCCAGGCAGGGCAGTCACCAAAACACAGCAGTGTTACACCAGTCTCAATACTTTACTTCATAGTAGGAAGTTTGCAACAAGTCTAACAGCTTCTTCAACATTCATATGTTTGCTAATGCCAGTACAGGCTCATGTTGACAGTTGAAATGGAAACTAGCATTGTGTCACAATGTTCACTATTGACCAAAGTTGGCCAAACCATGCACTCAGGCAACACAGGATCCTACAGCTGAGGCCATGTGTTTTTTTGGAATTGAACACAAGGACTGGTAGCCTGTATAAAGCAAACCTGTGTAGGTTCCAGCCAGCCTGTGTAGGCTCAAACCAGCCTGTACAGGCTCAAGCTGTGGTATAGCTGTTCAATGTTGCTCAACATGTTTCAGTGTGCTTTCGCTTGCAGGTGCTACCATCAGGGAGTGGCATCACTGTGGAGGAGAAGAACCGAACCAAGGTGGTGATGAAGCTAAAGATGACTGCTTTGTAGCTAAGTTGCAAATGAAAATATGTTTGGCATATGCTTCATTGAGCTTTTAGTTGACAGCCTGTACAGGCTCATTTGACAAACACACTATAATCATATGTAAGATGTCAGAATGAAGCTCTGAGGCGGCACCAACTCCAAAGGTACAGCAAAAGCGACCCAGGCCTTTGCCACAACCAGTTCAAAACCAACAGCCAAAGCAAGGGCCAACACAGGCTGTTCCACAACAGCAAGAGGCAAAGCCACAAGAACAAGAACCAAAGACAACACAACCTGTGGCTCCACCAGCTGTGGCTGCACCAACTGTGGCCAAACCCAAACAGACAACACAACCTGTGGCTCCACCAGCTGAGGCTCCAACTGTGGCCAAGCCCACACAGACTGCTGCACCACAAGCCAGTAAGTCCCCACAAGCTCCTGCACAGCAAGCTGCAGCGCCTGCAAGGCAGGCTACACAAGGCACTGCACCACAAGCCCCACAACATGCAGCACAGGCTCCACAGGCAGTGCATCGACAGCAGGCTGCAGAACCTATGCAGGCAGCACAGCCAGTGAAGGTTGAGAAGATGGACAAGACCTATGGATGGGATGGTGATGTATGGTGGGAAATGGATGACACCAATACAGGCCTTTGGTGGTGGTGGAAGCAGGGGCATGGCTGGGGAAGGTGGAAGGACACCACTGAGCTTTGGCATGTGTTTTGAGCCTATGCCTGTGCAGGCTCATGTTTGTAAATAATGAGCAATTTGAAGCCTGTGGAGGCTCAGTGAGGTATTGTTTATGTTTGTAGCTACAATTTTGAAGCCTGTGGAGGCCCAGTGGTGTATTGCATGTTGCAATTGTTCATTTTGTAAAAGCAAAAACAAAACCATATTGATAGGTGTTTACAATGCTATCTAAGGACCCAGAGAACAAGAAGCATTCAGGCTGGCAAAACAAGGCCACAGCTCTGGTGCACATGTGGAAGGTTGGTGATGAAGCTGAGCTGGACAGGGCCTTTGACAAGCTGCAGGATCACCACTCCTTGCAGCAGGGGCTCAAAGAGCTTCATGAAAAGTATAGGAAGAAGGGACCTGAAGTGTACAAAAAGTACATCTGACAACCTCCTCTGGCCTGGTGTAGAAAAAACTAGACGACGAGTGGCCCGAAAGCATGTTTCATCACGTAGGAAGTCAGAGTGTGAGTTATCTGTTAAGTGTTCAGTGTGAAGTGTTAAGTCGAGTGAGTTGAGGCAGTGTGTGGGTCTCTGTGTGTGTATCTATGTCTGTGTGTGTATGAGTCTCTGTCAACCTCTCGAGAGCCGGGTGGTCGGGAGACATGACTCAGCTGCAGGGGCGCCAGAGCAGCCGCGAGAGATGACTCAGCCGCGAGAGATGACTCATCCGCGTACTAAAGTTGTACTACAAAGTCGCCAGTTCTCAGCTTCCAGCTCCACAGATTGCTCCGCGTACTAAAGTTGTACTACAAAGTCGCCAGTTCTCATCTTCCAGCTCCCCAGATACTCCGCGTACTAAAGTTGTACTAGAAAGTCGCCAGTCCTCATCGTCCAGCTCTCCAGATACTCCGCGTACTAAAGTTGTACTACAAAGTCGCCAGTTCTCAGCTTCCAGCTCCACAGATTGCTCCGCGTACTACAGTTGTACTACAAAGTCGCCAGTTCTCATCTTCCAGCTCCCCAGATACTCCGCGTACTAAAGTTGTACTACAAAGTCGCCAGTTCTCAGCTTCCAGCTCCACAGATTGCTCCGCGTACTCAAGTTGTACTAGAACGTCGCCAGTTCTCAGCTTCCAGCTCCACAGATTGCTCCGCGTACTAAAGTTGTACTACAAAGTCGCCAGTTCTCATCTTCCAGCTCCCCAGATACTCCGCGTACTAAAGTTGTACTAGAAAGTCGCCAGTTCTCATCTTCCGGCTCTCCAGATACTCCGCGTACTAAAGTTATACTACAAAGTACACCTCTCGCCTGCATTTCGCGCACTCGACACGCACGATCTCCGCAGAGG
>CAXAMN010027850.1:545606-569526 GCA_963970005.1 Durusdinium trenchii
TGATGTTGATTGCTCGCGTGGGCCATTACAGGCAAGTATTTACTACATGTGCATTTCCATGCTCTGTAAAGAATTCAACAAATTAAGTATAAATATATACATGGAAACCACTCTCCATGGCAGGCTGGACTATGTGGATGCCAGTCTATGACTGAGCAGCAAGGCTGGAGGACAACGAACCCACAAAAAGTGGGTGATGATGTAGATAGAATTTGCTTCTATGTGGATAATGGCTATTGGCCAACTTGGGAAACCAATGCCTAGCGCCTGAGTGTTGTGAAAAAGAATGTTGCAGCTGCTGTTGCATAAGTGGAGAGGAAGCCTATGCAGGCTCAAACAACCTATACAGGTTCATACAAAGGCTTTTACAAGCACAAAGATACACAAAACCAGTACAGGTTCACCTTGAAGCTTTTACAAGCTCAAAGATGCACAAAACCAGTACAGGTTCACATTGAAGTTTTTCACAAGCTCAAATTCACAAAGCCAGTACAGGTTCACATTGAAACTTTTGCAAGCCCCAAAGGCAAAAAAACAATCACTCAAGACACATATAAAACAAAGCAAATGCAGCTCACCTTTCCAAAACCCAAATCAGCTTTGCAAGGCTAGCTTGCTAGCACCCATGTCCACCAATAGCATACAATAGTAGCCAGTACATGCAAGATTACCCCTTTGACAAGGCTATTCAAAGCCACAAGACTATTTGTGTAAAGCTTGTATACTTGTGAGGCTTTGAAGTGAACATGACAAAGATAAAGAAAGATTTGAATTGGTTAAAATGTATGTCATGCTGGTATATATAGAGAGAGGGGCATTAAAAAGGGATGGGGGGTGAGATAGAGAGTAAACCTAAAGAGCCACCACAAGATGAGGCCACTGCAGGCCCAATCCAGCTTATACACAAAGCCTTTAGCAGCCTTTACAGGCTTCCTTTTTGCATTTCAATAATTTAAACACAAAACAGCCAGTGGTGTCACCCATATATGCTTTCTTCCATTGCAGCTCTTGCCAAAGAAGCAGAGACATTATACCAGCAGTGAAGTTTCATGTATGTTCAATGGTTTTGGTTTGAAGTTTCATGTCTAGCAGCTAGATGACAGACACATGCAAGCCAAAGCAGGAGAATAGCTTTCACAAGGGCTATGTTTTGAAGGGGTTTTATTGAGGCTTCATCTTTTGCATTTGGTTTGAGAAGTTGCCATGGCAGCACCTTCATCTTCAAAGAAAAGGAAAATCAGTGAGCTGAGAAATGCAGTGCCATTTTGTTCACAGAGTGCATTGAGTAGTATTTGCCAGGAAATTGAGAAGCATGGCATGCCACAACAGCCCAGTGAAAACAATGCTCTTTTGGAAAGTGATGGGATGTCCAGGTATGGGCCCTTGCTCAATTCTGTGGAGCCTCATCTGGAAGAAGGTCCCAAGAGAGGATCATCGATATCTGCCAAGGAAGGTGAAAGAGTGCGGATCTTTTATGTCAACTTCCTTTCTCTATTGGCAGGTGTCTTTTACAAAAACTCTGCATTTGCAGAGTATATGCTCAAGCTGCACAGCCTCAGGCCTTCAAGCATCAGCAAACCCTGGCGACTCTGCATATAGTGTGATGAAATACATCCGGGGAACATTTTGAATAGTTCTGGCCGCAAGGCCTGGTGCTGCTATGTTAGCTTTCTTGAATTTACAACCATGCTTTGCAAAGAAGACTTGTGGTTCACATTGAGTATAATCAGGACAGTGCAAGCTTCCAAGGTGTCAGCTGGAATGTCTCAGATTTTCAGACTGCTGATGGAGCAACTCCTTTCTTCAGGCACTCCACAGACAGGAGTTCTCTTGTCCAGTGACAAAGGCAGCAGTGCCCATGGTTCTTCAAGATGGCGCTGCACACAAAGCTATTTGGATGCGTCGACAAGATGTAGGGTCCAAGCCCTGCATGCTTTGTGCAAACATTTTTCATCTCAAAGGTATTGGTGGTGAAACTGAAGACAAAATCTTGTCTAAGTTTTGCAAGCACAGCCAGCTCAAGCTCTCTAGCGATGCAGAAATTGTTGATTCTTGGCACAGAAAGGCTGACAGATTCAATGTGCTTTCAGAGGTGGAGTTCAACCAGTGGCAGCAGGCCACAGGGGTATCTTTCAGTCCACATGGCCTTCTGTCAAGCAGCACTTTGCAGGGTCATGGTTTATTGCTTCCTGCCAGCATGTATTGCCATGACTATATGCACACAATGTGCTCAAATGGCATCATGGTTGATGCAGTGTATCTGGTCTTGGAGGCTCTTTTCGGTGCTGGATACAATGCATGGAGCTTGTTGGGCCAATGGTTGTCTCTCTGGGTTCTTCCAAAAAACCAGCAAAGCTTTGACATTGCCAAGCTCTTTGGTGCACCAAGTACAGAAAGGATAAGGGCTTCAAGTGTTCAGCCTCAGAAATGTTGACACTCTACAAGCCTCTCCAGCACTTTTTGGAGGTCATGTACATGAGCAACAATTGCATGGTCAAGGAGTGTAGATCTTTCATTGCATGGTGTCAACTTTTGGACTATCTACAGAGCATACCCTATTTGGACAGCCCTTGCCCCAAGACTTTGTTGGGCCTTGTTGAGAGTGCATTGGAGTGTCACACATTGGCAGGCTTTGCAAACTACACAAAGCCTAAACATCATTGGACCCTTCACTTCTTTGACTGTTTGAAGCGCTGGGGTCAGCTGCCTTCATGCTGGTCCTGTGAGAGGAAACACAAGACAGCAAGGAAATATTGTAACTTGAAGACCTATGACAAGGGTCTCTCGGTGGCTTGCACTATGGAGCATCTTCATAACCTTCAAGATGCAGAGTTGTTTGATGACACTTGTCATTTGCTGTGCCCTCGAGATGTTCCCAAATCTTTGCACCAGAAGTTGAAGGCAGAAGGGCTGCAATTTCAGAGTGTGCAGTCAGCAACAAGCTGCAAGTTGTCATCAGGCTCCACTTGTACCTGTGGAGATGTGCTATTCTTCACAGATGCTGCAAGCAATGGCTTGAGATGTGGCAAGGCATTGCATTTTCTGTTGGTGCTTGATGTACCATGTGTGCTGCTGAATGAGTTCAAATTTGTGGAGCAGAAGACCAAGACAGCCACTGTGTGGGAAACTTATGACCACAAGCAGTTGCTGCCACTTCAAGATGTCTTGCAGCCAGTGGTGACAGCTTTGGACAGAATGGCAGGGTGACCTGCCTTAAACCTGCAACTCTGCTTCACAAGTGAAAAAGCTGAGTCTTTGCAGTCAACATGGCCATTGCAGGCTTTGACTTTGGCCTCTACAGGCTGATGTTTAGCCTCTATATAGGCTCAAGTGTTTAGCCTCTACAGGCTCAAGTTTTTTTCTTTTTTACAAACATGTTCTCGAAAAAATGTTGCACAGAGTGTTTTGGTGAAGTTGCTTATGTAACAGTTTGTGAAATTGTTTCTTTAAAAAATATTGTCCAGACCAAAGAAATATCCACAATGGAAGTATGTTTTTCACCAAATGAAAATGATTTTTTTGTTTTTTAATGATACATTTTTGAGAATTACTAACTAATTAAAAATAACTATAACTAGTTAGGAACTACTTAGCTAACTATGTTAATGTCCATAACATATAAGCAAACCACCAGAACATCAAAGTAAGGTCTCCTTCAACACTGCGAGCTCGTAGCATCTCGTAGCTACGATGTTCTGCAATATACTGACCACATCTACGGTAGCACCTGCCAGGGCGCAGAGCCCCAATTCTAGCTGTTCAAGCGCACGTGCTGCAAGTGCGGCTCATACCCTGAAACGTCTATCGTACAAGCAGCTGAGCCAACTGAAGCAAGAGCGGTAGCTGCCCGACCAGTAGCTGCAGCACGCATTGGGTAGCAAGTCCAAGCATCAAGGAGAGGCGATGCCTCACAAAAAACAGCACACACGCAGAAGCATTGCAAAACTAGCCGGTTCCTGCAAGGTGACTGTCTTGAAGTGAACACACGCTTGAATAAAAGCGTCGCAAGTGTCAAATGGCTCTATTCACTATTTGCAAAACCCTTCTGCACAAATCAAAACGGCATGGATAGCAGCTTTCAACCCGTCACCAACATACGAGTACCATCCCCTTTCGGCATGCAGGCCTGATTAGGTAGAAAGCTGCCGCGCCCACCAGCGCCACTCCGAAAAGCACCGAACCCATGATAACTGCGGGCTTTGCGCTGGATTTGTCGGCGCACTGGATGCAAGTATTGTTGCCAGCCCAGTAGCGAGCGTCGCACTCGACACAAAGGGCTCCAGTAAATCCTGGTGAGCGGCATGCTCAAGCTTATCAAACATTGATGGAAGTCTTTGAGTGACATCCAGGCCCTGATGATCTTTGGAAGGCCCTATTTTAAGCGTTGCATGTT
This sequence comes from Durusdinium trenchii, assembly GCA_963970005.1. Taxonomy (NCBI): domain Eukaryota; class Dinophyceae; order Suessiales; family Symbiodiniaceae; genus Durusdinium; species Durusdinium trenchii. The sequence continues at coordinate 550,000 of CAXAMN010027850.1, forward strand.
TTAGTATTTTAGTATAGAAGGTCAGGTTGAAATTTGAAACATTGAAAGAGGGAAAACTCATGAAAACTCTCAACAGCATACTGTCCAGCTTTGCAAACTAGGAAGTAAGTGGCCAACGCAAGCCAAAAACATATTTGACCACGACAAGGTGTCAAGAAGAAGATCAAGTTCGAAACTGTCTACCCTCACACCCCAACCCATTGAGCCTCGAACCAATACCCCTATGCCTCTACGCCCCTCGTTGACACACTTCAAGAACTTAGGTCCTTTGTTGCAGCCTCCTTCGGTGCACCTTTCTGGCTGCAAGCACTCGAAAATGTCTTCTGGCGACGCTCGCGGCAGCCGTGCGAAGCCAGGCACCGGCAGTGCACGAGATGCCGAGCTGCCGTGGCTTGGGCATTGAAGGTGGAGTCGGCTGCAAGGGATGCAGCGGGAATTCAACAGAGCCTCAGCCAATGTGCACGGTCGACATGGAAGCTAAACATTAAAGGCGCACCTATCAACGCACAGGAGGACTACAGTACCACTACCATGCGGTCCGGGAGCAAAGTGAGGCTCACATTGACAACTTAGATCTTGCATGGTCGCATTCTTCCACGCAATCCCAAAGGTACATTCACATGCTTTGTGTGAGGAGGACCTTTCAGTCGATTTGCTGTGCTTTGGGCATAGGCTGCATTCCGGCGCATTGCGAGCTTCGCTAAAAGTATTGGCAGGGCAGGGAGTGCAGTTTGTGCTGTTGCCCTTCCATCCCGGTCTGCAAGCACACATCACTTGCGGCATGAATAGCTCTGGCGTCACCTCCCACGAGCTTTCTGATAAATCCTGACACACATAGCCACCTGTCTCATTCACCCATGGCCAATGTGTCGTGAGCGTTTCTTCAACGGCTTCAAGAAGGGTCTCCGGGTTTGCAAGCTTGGTTTGCTTCAGGTTCACATCCACCTTCTTTCTGACAGCCTGTTCCCAAGCCTGCCGGCTGATCTTAATGACACCTGCATTGTGGCTGAGATCCATTCGGAGGGACGCCGGCAGGTGGTCCAAAGCAGTGATTTCATTGTGGGAAAGGTCAATGGATTGAAGAGCCGTTCCCAAATGCGATGGCCATTGAATCTTTTTGACACCATCCACCTTGGCATCTACCAGATCAATCCTGGGGACAGGGCCATGAAGGCCACTGTTGGAAGCGCGAATGGTCGAAACAGGAGTGCCCAGTAATCCCCAAAGGAGTTCAGCAACAGTCGCATTGAGGTCGCATCCACTCACCTCAGGACACCGACTGCGCGAACGTTAATGATGTGCGAAGTGCTGAGCTGCCCACATCCAGGGTCCGCAATGCTGGAAGAAATCCTGGTCCGCTTGAAAATTGTGGCACCAATGAATAAACATCTGCCATATGATGCAGTTTGGTGTCCTCAGTATCAACATCATGATCCACTATAATTAAGTCTGAACATCAACCCTTAAGCTTCAACTAAGCTTGTGGCTTTAAGTATGAGGGTATTCCTTAGTTTCGAACAGGCAAAGCCTCCACATGTTTATGATGCACTAGCAAGATCTATATGCTGGTATAATATGCATGTATTATTGGTCCTGACAATTGCGAGCGGCAGATGCTGGCAGCATCCCTCAAAGGAGCCAATCGAGCTTTGGACACGCGTGCCCGACAGATCGATAGACCTAATGTCAGGCATACTTTTGACGATAGCGCCCAGACTGCCTCCAACCAAAGCGGCATTTTTTCATGGACAAATCCTGAAGATGTACAAGCAGGTGTAGATTGTACAGGTGCCCCTCGACCTGCGTCTCATCCAAACTCAAGGAAGTTAAGTTTTCTGCGAGGGCAAGCTCTTCCAGGTCACCTCTAGCTTTGGTGCCACTAAGGTCCACTCTGATCAGCCCCGGGCTTTTTAGGAACCCAATGTTACCAATAACTTGGGTATGTGCAAGCTTCAACACCCTCAGAGCTCGCTTGCCCTGGAAGACGCCCAAGTCACCACCAATCGCTGTTGCACCCCAAAGATTCAGATGAACTAGATCATGCATCTGGCTGAATGCTGAGATCTCTCCAGCCACCTGTGTCTCTGAAAGGTCTAAGTAACTCATGCCGCGCATGATCTGTAAAGCTGAGAGGTCACCAGTGACCCTCGTGCCCGCAAGGTTCAGCATGGTGAGGCCCGTAGCATTTTCCAAGCTTGTAATATTACCCGACACATGACTTCTGATGAGGATCAGCTTCTTCAATCTAAGCTTGTTCTGGAAAGCTGAAATATCACCCGTGACGCCTGTTACGTCCCAAAGATCTAAATCCACCAGACCTTCCATCAGGCTCAAAGTTGAGACATCTCCAGTCACTTGCGTCTCTGCTAAATGTAAGTGTGTCATGTTTTGCATGTTCTGAAGAGTTGAGAGGTCGCCGGTAATGTTCAAGCCAGAAAGGTTCAGCAAGGTCAGGCCCGTAGCATTCTCCAGGAACATAATGTTGCCTGATACATTTCTTCTTCCGCTGAGGCTCAGTTTCTTCAATCCTAGCATGCCCTGGAAAGCGGACACATCACCGTAGATCCAATCCCACAAAAAATCGTTGGAGAAGTCGAAATCATGGATTCTCGAAAGATTGAGCTCAACTAGATCCTCCATCTTGCTGATGGCTGAGACGTCTCCCGTCACTTGTGTATCTGAAAGGTCCAAGTACCTCATCCTGTGCATGTTTTCAAGCTCCAAAAGGTCGCCGCTCACAAGTGTTTGAGAACAAAGGTTCAGCGTGGTCAGGCCCGTTTTTCTTTCCAGGGCACTAATCGTACCGACAGTGCGGGTGTGGCCAAGATTCAACACCTGCAAAGGCCTCATGTGCTCCAAATCGTACAAACTGCAGTACATATCTATTACACCCCAAAGATTCAGGACAACTAGATCATGCATCTTCTTGAAGGCGAAACACGATCCACTCACTTGAGTCTCTGAAAGATCCAAGTGCATCATCCTGCGCATGCTGTAAAGATTTGAGATGTCACCAGTGACACTCGTGCCACAGAGGTCCAACGTGGTCAGGCCGGTGGCAGCGCTCAGCGACTCGATGTGCCCAGCAACTTGAGTCCTTGCAAGCTTGAGGACTTTCAAGGATCTCATGTCCTTGAACACAGTCAAGTCACCTGTGATCGCTGTCGCATGAGCCGACTGCCTCATTTTGCCCGACACGTAGGTCTTTGTCAGCTTCACGTGTTTCATCTTGTGCATGAACCGAAGAGCTGAGAGGTCACCCGCAACCTGTGTCTGTGACAGGTCCAAGTAGTCCAAGCTCTGCATACCCTGAAGCCTTGCCAGATCGCCCGACACCTCTGTATTGCTGAGGCTCAAAACGGTCAACTGCTGCATGTCTTCCAGTGCTGCTATGTCTCCCCATAGCCTGCTTCTTGAGACCAAAAGCATCTGCAAACCGCTGCTGATGTTCTTCAGGTGAGCGATATCACCCTCAACAGAAGTCAGCTGCAAAGCCACTATAGTACACTGGCGGCACGCAAGAGATGCGCTTGTACATGGATCGCCTTCAACAGGGGTGGAGGCCATCTCACTGTTTAAGGTGGATTGATTCAACAAATTCACTCCTAACATTATGGCATAGCGAAAGGGAGGTGTTTGCCTGCGTGAACAAACAATCACAAGAAAACATCCGGTGCTTCTACTTTGAAGAACTCCAAACAGAACAAAACTGCAATAACTAAATTAGCAAAAACACAAACGAGCAAAAGGCATGTGGTTCTCAGCTTCAACCCGCTTCGCCTTCGATGTGAAGCTTCAACTGCGCAAGCTGAGCCTTCGCCTGTGAGAGCTCCTCAGTGCCTCGAAACGCGGGGAGCGCCAAACGTCACGGGTGGGAGCAAAGCGACCCTCGCTGCCCTCCCTTGAACAAATATATTATGATATAATATAAAGGTGGAGAAAGGGGTAGCTTTTTGTTGAGAACTGAACAGCTTCGTGCACGAGCGTAGCATTTTGTCCACATGTCATGCTAGTGGAAAACTGTGGGTGACTTTCGAGGGTCTTCATACTCACACAAAGTCCTCTCAGGAAGTACGGCAGGCGTCCAACCCGTCTGTGACTCCCAATCAGCGGACCTTCTAGCACCTACCCGGCCAATGTAAGAGTTGGAGTGGCAAGTTGCAATCCAATGAGCTGCCTTGCTGTCCAAAGGACTCCGCGTCGGCCTTCAAGTAGCTTGTGTTCTCATGCTGAATGCTGAATGTTCGGACAACAAGCTGAACTGGATCCTCAAGTGTGGTTCGTCTGGTTGCTGTCAATGAAACGTATACAGGCAAAATCAAGCAAAGGGGTGCCAGTTTACACTATCCAGGAAAGACTGTTCATGCTTCGATGCAAAAAGATGCAAAAAGTGAAGGGTAAACGAACCAGCTTAATTGGATCAAAACCCAGCCCCTTGACGCACCACCTTGGTCGTGACCCACAGCTAAAGCCTGGCACTGTACCTGACTCGACCAACATCTACTGCCGGACCCAAACACTGCCATGGTCCGAGACTCGGATCTAAACTGAAACGAGTCAACAAGAATTCTTGCTACATGGCCTTCACATGGTTCAGACTCATGATTGACCGTACCCCACAGCAACGATCTCTAAACTACACCGGCCTCGGACAGCTTCTGCTCGTTGTCCAAGTCCGTCAGCAGCTTCGCTGGGTGCTCCCTCTGGACCAACCCAGTCTCCTCAGCTCTAACCCGGATCTAAAGTGAGAACTTCCACAGAACCGAACCGAGCGGCTGGTTGGGAATCTGCCATCACTCCCTGTCCTCACACCCAGCCATTGTGGACTTATACTGTACATTGGTGGACATGGTATCCTCATGTGGCTGTGGGTCAACACCAGGAGACCGAACGGTTCACCTACCGTTACGTCACACGTCGGTTGACGTCACGTTACATGGTCGACCAAGGCCCAAGGCTCCAGGTTTTGACCATAAGATGCACTTTGCTACTAGTAGCTTCTTGTTACGAGTAGCGATGGCCTCCAACCTACTAGCGGTGGCCTGAAACCTTAGTAGCAATCATTTCATGAAGGACTTCGTGGTTCATCTTGTTTGGTCAAGAGCCTCAGCAAGGAATTCAACACGAGACTAATTACAAGTGCACCTCCAACGCCAAAGCCCGGAAAAGACTATGACACCCTTCTAATACCGCACTGGTTTGGGACTTTGGGACTACAAACCATAGCAAGGCCGAGCATCTTGAAGATCTGCAACAAGGTCTTGCCGAATGGCCGTGCTTGCCCACAGTAGCAGGCAAACACGCGTTAGCATTTACTACACGGAGGTCCAAAATTCGCACAAAACAAAGGCTGAGAGCCACGAACTGCCGAAATGATGAAGTCCTTCAAGTGTCGTCAACTTCTGTCTCATGTCCACATTAAAACCAAGTCCAGGTCACGCCACATATGACTAAAGTACCAAACACAAAGCCTTATAAAGGGAAAACAGCACATCTCAAATCTCAAACGCTATATAACAAGACACCATGGTACCTTGGCAAAGAAAACACTTCTCTAACCTCTCTGCCAAAAACTGAGGTGTGACTGTGGCTGCTTCTCTATTTGGAGCCAGCGTCACTCTTCCCCCCCGAGGATCCCTCTCAGTTCGGCGCCAGCTGGGCAGCTCTTCCGCTGCCTACAGCATCCAGGCACCGAATCGGCTGGGCTGGACGCCAAAGGGCCCACAAAGGGGGCAGGAAAATAGGAGAGGGAAGCTGGGAAGCTCCACCCACGGTATGCCTTCCCTTCCCTTGTGGAGCTGGGAAGCTCCATGCAGCTCGGTTCGCTGGTTCACTTGCAGGGAAGGCCGTTCAGCTCGCTTCGACGTTCGGTCCAATATGGTTCGACGTCCCGGCCAGGGACCAACGCTCAAAACAAAGCACACACCCGAGCGCCCGAAAACGGAGGGAAACACATGAGCGTGGTGATCACATGGTCAATTCTATTGTGGTTTGCTTCCTACAAAAAACCGGGGTTTCCATTATAGACTATAGAGACTCTAGATTGTCTGACCAGGTACCTGCGTGTTCTTGTTGGAACTTGGACAGAGTTTGACGGTCAAAGATGTGAGCTGGAGACCTGCGCACGAAGTGCTGTTGAAGCAGAACAGCAAAAGCTTCACGGAAAGCACCTTTGAGTCACCCCTGCAACAAAACAATCTCCCAGAGCCCTGAGCCTTGGCATCTGTCTTCGCTCAGCCATGCAGACAAAATCCAACAAGTGAGTCAAGCGTGCATCTCTTTTGCGATCTTTTGTGTGTGACTACGGTGTGATCTTCCTTTTCATGTGTCGCAGAACACAACTTTGCTAGGTTCATTGTACATGTCAGTGTCAGTGTTGTGAGGTCTGCAGATGGTTGCTCAGCTGGACCAGAATTCCAACAACAGTCTACTTCTCAAATGAGCTTTTTTCAAGCACCGATTGAGTACAACTTGAAGTCGCCGCACGAACGAACGACCAAAGTGCCTGAATGCAACAAAAAAATGTCTGAAGGAATCATACTAAAGTTTGACTAAAGATACATTCTGGAATTCTACATTGTGTCTTTGTGAGCAAAAACCTCTCCATTCCTGATCACTTTTCCTGGTCAGTGACCGGTCAAGGCTTCAAAGCAGGAAGCCAAGGAACCTCCACGCTACACGGAGGCGTTCGGCTACACTGGTGGATTTGGCACTGTGATTCTGTGTGTCACGTCGCTTCATCGGTAAAGGCCGGCGTAGATTGGTCAAGCCAATCCTCTTAGTCTTTCCACTGACAGGAACTCATGAACACTAACAGCCCCCCATGAGCACTGCTGTTGCCAGGCATCAATGTCATCCTGGCCAGGGCCTGCGGACAGCAACATTGGTGTCATCCAAGTGGTGAATGATTCATACCGATCAAGGAACAGTTATGTCTTGGTATCTCGGGGAGGGTTAAAAAAAGTGTCTTGCTGCTTTTCACTCCATGTGTGGAATACTTCTTTATAGACCTACATTCCCCCTGAAGCCACCTCAATGTAAATCCGCCCGCACCGAAGGTGCTGACTCTGCGCAAATCGCTATATTGCCTTAGCTAGGGGTGCATTTTCGTTTGGGAACGAACATGCTTATTCTGCATCATGAGCTGTGTCTGAGAGAAGAATGGGATTGGGAGAACACATTGCATAGTTTATTGTACAGAATCACTCCTTTGTTCGACCGCCCTGAAAACGTACAAGTTCAAGGGAGTCGAAAAATAGATCCAACAATGCTTGCAAAATGCAAGTAGTAAATAACTAAACAATGTATCAAAGGGTCCAAACATAGTGATTATAGACTATATAGATGCTTCTTTAACCTCCTCTCTGAGAGCCACTGGTGCAGGCAGCTGTTGTCGCAAAGCGACCTGAATATTCCATACACGGAGTGTCTGGGATATATATATATATATATAAATAGACAATAAGTCCAAAATGTCTCTAAGTTAAACAAACCTGTTCTTCTTGCATGGGTGGCTTGTAGAATGAGTGAATTTGCTGGCGACGGAGTATTTGTTTCGAAACACGGCCGTTGGATAGAGTAAATCCTGGCTCAAGAAGCATTGGGATCCTTTTTACTGGTTGGTCCAATGTTGAACATGGCCCGAAACCATCAAGAACTTGCTCTTCTGCATCTAAAGCTGAAGTGAACTCTGCAACAATCTCTATCAGGCTTTGCGGAGCTTGGCAGGGGGTTGGTCTGTGGTTGGCTGCATGGCGCCTTATTGAGGTTTGCCTTGTCTTTGGCATTGGGAGATGTGTCGGCAACTGCTTGAGCTTCGCGTTCGAGAAGATGAAGCAAATGCCTTGGCGGCACGAACATTGCACGCCCTGCAGTAATGTTCGTGATCTATTCAGTACGTACGGAGTGAAAAGCGGAGTTCAAGTACTGGGCGCCCAGTCACAGGTGGCAGAACATGCATCAACTACTGGCCAGGCTAGGAAGCAACTAGCCTGCTCTCTCTCTCTCTCTCTCTCCTACTGGGCATCTTCGCTCCATCCGACCGGCCCGAACCGGACAATCGGGTCGGTGGGTCGGATCGGATCCCTTTTGTCCCGTTCTTCCAAGCAGGTCAGACGTGATTCTTCAAAAAGGCGGAACCAAGGACAAGCAGATAAACATGACAAGAGCTGAACATGTTCAAAATGAATATATATATATATAATATGTAATATAAATATATATATATATATATATCAGATATATCCACTCGCAAAGAAAACAAGATCGAAAGAGTAGCAGAACTTGCGGCTTTGGAAGGAATCGACATGATTGATGCCTGTGCTGGGATGGAACCATGTTCCATCATGTTACATGTTCCTCCACAAGGGGTGTGAGATGGTGTGAGGACCAGCCTTTCCACCTTGTAGCATGGTGTTCTGCCACCGTCCGGTCCCTCCGATCCACTGTGCCGTCCCTCTGTGTGGTAGTCGCCGAGGCACTCGACCGGAAGGCCTTCCTCGACCTGGAAGCATGGATGTTTTAAAAGGGGAAGCCACGGCGGTTGATGAGCTAAAGGAACTCCAAAGCACACCACCGTGTGGAAGCGTGTCAATTATCGTAGAGGATGTCTCTTTTGGGCTCTAAGCAGCCTTCTAAGCCTCAGTCGAAGCCTACAAGCGCCTCAGTCGGTCCTGCTGAGGGACTAGTCTGCACAGGGTGTGTCAAAATTGGATCAAAGTCTCTCCCATCATTGACCCAGGTGCAAGAGAGGAGTGTGGTTCCATAGATGAAGACAAGACAAGTCTCAGTCTGGTCTTTTGGTGAATCAGCATCAAATGGTTCTATATAGATTCTAGAAGGTTGAGTACAACGAAAGGGATATGCTTTTGACTAAGCCGTACTCCGACTGTCTAGGTGGGCAACGGATTTAGAAGAATGCCGCCAATCCTGCAACCTGATCTACTGTACAAGAAAAACGGTGGTTGAGTCTGTGGTTTCATGGTGCACTGGTTGTCCATTAGTTTAGGGAAAACATGTCCAACAATCTCCTAAATCCTATCCCTTTCGACCTGGTCAGACCACCTGACTCCCCACCGATCAAATCGACCACCTCCTTCAGCCCTTCTTCGACCCCCAGCACCAACGGCGGGTCCGCGAGGTCGTTCGTTCGGTGGTTCCGCGCGGCGCCCGCGGGCCGCGGGGCGGTGCCTTCAACCGCACGTGGGGAAGGATCAAGAGGCTCTTCTCTGCGTCGGTGAGGTCCTGCGTAGGCTTGCTGCGGCTGGCGTCGTGGGTCAGGCGACGAGACTGTGGGCCTACTGTGTATTCTGACAAGCTCTGGTGGATTGAAGAGGTTGACTAAAGCTCAACATCCAAACAATTGAGTGAAGCCAGATGTCGCAATGCATACGAAACTTAAACAAGAAACATGCTAGCTAAAACACTGCAGGTTCTCCGTTCTTGTCAAGGCTCCGCCATGATGATGCGCTGCTTCTTGTCCAAGCAAACCAGCTTCTGATGTTCCAGGTGACAGAAGTTGCAGTTGGCACCAGCTGCGCAGCTCTGTTGCTTTACCCAAAAGACACACGGCCTGGCGAAGGATGCTAAGAACTGAAAGATCCATACACTGAATAGGTCTCATTCACAGCTGTGTTTTTCTGCAGGCGTTATTTGGGGATACTAGCGGATGAACTAATGAACTTGGAAAATCCCATAGATTGATCTTCTTCTCTTCACTTCACCCATGTAATTCAAGTGGCTGGATGCCAGTATGCGTATGCTTTTCGCCTGCATGCCTCTCCCCGGCATCCACAGCACACTTCCCAACTCACCTTCACCTCATTCACCTCCAGTCCCACCGTGTCCCGTCCGTCCGCGCCTGCGGCAGAGCTCGGGGTGTCCCCAACTGCCCAGCGAGGGCAGCGCCTCGTCGTCCGTGTCCATCTCCGTCACCTCCGTTGCCTCTCCCTCGTCCGTCTCCGCCGTCACCTCTTCCGTCTCCGCAGCCGTCTCTGCCGTCATGTCGGGCGAGTGCTTGGGCAAGACCTGGCGAGGGGTGTAGGGCGCGTGACCTGCAGAGCCACCAGAGGTTCTCGTGTACATTCGAACAATTGTGGATTGAACGGTCAAATCCTCTTGAAACCCCAGTGATCTTTCTGGGTGTTGCCAAACAATGGCAAACACATTTTGAGTGGGACCAGTGGGAGAATACACTCAAAGCTCAAGGCCCTAGGAAAACCTACATCCTACCCCGCTGAAAACCAAAATGGACCCTGAAAACTACTGGTTTATAGAGGAAAGCAGTCTTCAGGGTGCCATTCTCAGGGTCCATGTTAGAGTCTAGAGTGTATCCTGTTTGCTCAACTGTGACATCCAAGCATTCCCCTCATTCAAATGTTTACACCAATTGGACCTCTCGCCTATCGAGAGAGCCCAAAAACAGCACCCTTTTCGGACCCAGTCTGGTTTTCTGCGGAGTATGCAAAGAAGATCCATCACTCACTCACAATTCAAGCCTTAATTGAGTTTCTATGAGACTCACCTCAGGTGCCAAGGACTCGGCCCAGGTGCCACAGCCATGCAACACCCATTGCATTCGACGTCGACGTCCACCCATGGCGTTTCCACCTTCCGGCGCCCCATCCCGCCCGACATCGGGACGGTGGCCTCTGCCCGTGCAACCAGCCGTTCCACCTGAAGGCGGTAGACCTCTTCGTTCTCCAGCGCCTGCCGCAGTCGACCGGGAGAACGAGACGAGGGCCTCGTTGTGGGGTGAACTGGGCAACCAGACATCACAAAACATCTAAAAATGTTGAAAACAGGCTCATCGAGTCCACACTGAATTTAGTGGGGTAGATGGTAGACTTTCAAGTTTTGAAGCCCTTGGTCTCTCAAGGGCGCACCAGGGACAACCTCAAGTTTCTTTCCGCATTTGTTGTGTAGTTGCATTTCTGGGTACGAGACAGGCCTCAGTATTCAAACCACCACACAAACACTAATTTCTCCAGTTAATGTACTATAATTACCAGCCAATACCAATCATCAATCACTATCCATCAGTAATAGTAATGTTATCACAATTTGGTCAGGCAATGCCCATCACCAGCAGTTGAACGCGAAGCATTTTGTGGTGATGGAAATGTGATTTCTCATACCTTCTGCGGTTTCAATAGATGTCAAAAGGCTACTTACTTGGCACTGTGGCACTGTCGAATGCACCCCTCCAAAAACGGCCACTTCAGGGAGGTCCCAGGTCATGCAGCCTCAATGGCACCACTGAGCACGTCTCCAGAAGCTGTGCGCGCGGTTTCTTCTGTTCGGGGAGGACAGCTGATGGCGCGTCGTAGAGTCTCACCCTCCAAGGGAAGCTCCTCCACATCGATGAAGGTCCTGGGAGAAAAACGGCCAAGATGTCGCCCGAGTGGTCGACGTGGAAGAAAAAGTGGTGCGGAGCTTGGCCAAAAATGGGATCCAAATGGGTGTCGCAGGAGCAAGACTCTTCTGAAGGATGGGAGCGGTGTGTCTCCGTAATATATCATATCAAAGCTCAAACAAACGTCACAAAGTCCCTCGCAATCGAATTGACAGGCTTTGGATGGCTTTGGGGATGTGCAGATTTCGGGGGGACGGGACCATGCTGTCAAAAGACATGGTGGAAAAGCGATGAAACGTCGCACTGGTGTTCTTCAACGAGAACTTTGGATGGTTCATCCCGCAAAAAGAACGACTGGAGCATAATAGGCTCCACAGTGACCGGCCCCCCGATACGACTGACAATCACCCACATTCCCGACATTGACCACTGTAATGGAAACTCAGCACTGTCTCATGATTTGCGCTGGTCCATGTGGACCATGAACTTATGGTTCATCATCTTGAGCACCCCCCCCCACCATCCGACGTTTGCAGCTATGGCACATATGGTAGCGCAACAAAAGGCTGGACATGGCTGTCCCCAAACGGACACCCACAGCGGGCGTTCCCACCGCAAGGCCCACCGTGGTCGAACACTACAGGGACTCACAACGTCTCACACCCTACTCCCAGTCTCCCTGAGCCACAGCACAGAAGATTGTGGAGCCCCACGACGATGGCAATGAAGTACGCAAAAAGGAGTTTCCTCGGAAGATCCTCGTATTGATATTACACATCCTGAATCACCTCCTTTCGGGGCTTGCTGATGGTCTTAAGGGGAGTGTTCTTCCTGGGTGGCATTTGACGTCATCAACTTCACCTTGCCATCTCATCAGAATGCAATCGTAATGGGAGAACGGACCTAGGTCCATTTTCCGGAAATGGCCAAACCAAGGCTCACCTCCTTGACTGGCGGCTTCAGCTCACTTGAATAATAAAGATGAGTCAGTGGGTTTAATATGGTTTAATCATCCCATGTAAAGGCTGAAAACATAGAACTGTATCTGAAACCATCCACTGCTGCTATGACGTTCTGGTGGCCAACCTTCCCCAACTTCCGGCCTTCTCTGTTCGGAATCGATGTATGACCTACATTGGAGTGGTCCATCTATAGGCATATATATTCCATGGATGGTCTGGGATATTATAGAATGTGTGTGTTTTAAAGGAAAAACATCATGCAAGCTTTAGGTCTCATCTAGGGTGGCAATGGTTGAATTTGTTCTTCCCACCACCTTGGCCTCCCAGGCCCCGGACCTTCAAGACAGGCACCGGACCTTCAGAAACTGTCGGTCTGTCTTGATCGAACTCGCCGCTCCTTCCGCGGGTCCGGCCAGGCCATCGTGCCTTGGAGCAACCTGCCCAGCAGCTGCGCTTCGTGCTCCGCCATGGGGCCGCTGGGAGCACCCACTTTCTCCACAGCGGGTAGGACCCAGGGGGACCTGGAGGAAGCTGTTCAGCCGTGGAAGGACAGATGTTTATGACAGACATCTCACGATGCACCTGAGAAAGTTGGTGAATATGTTTTACATACTGTTTTACGTAATATGACGATTTATATAACTATTTGGGTATCTTCTGTATCTACTATCTACTTGGACTCTTGGGTCAAGATCCCCAAGGACCAGAAGCAGCACCTGTACCTGTCAAGGACCTGTCGAACCCTCAAAGCCTTGAAAGATGAGCTTGGAGATACAAGACTTCTCCATTTGAGCTTCCAACACCACCCCATATTCGAAGTGTTTGTTTGCGTCTGTGTCACTGGTTTTTTCATCCTATAGGTGTGGACGGAGCGTTACACTTGATGTTGATTCGAATCTGGGTCGTATGGGTGTTTGAGGTTTGCTCCCAAATGGTATCACAATGGCAACGCTCTCCTCATCGAGTAGATGGATGTCGATACTTCCTTCCCAACGAAACATGTTCAAGCTTCAATGCCACAACTGTGCCTCCAATGGTGTGTTGATCGTCAGACTGTCAGACAGCTCAACCCAGCTGAGGTCCCTGACAATGTCTGCGGAGATAACAGTTCTGCCTCCTGGCAAATGGTCGCGGTCAATCTTGGGTGAAGCCTCAACCCCCTGTTGATATTGGGAAACCACTCCCCCAAAAATCATACATAATTACGATCAAAAGATATCAAGAGGAAACCAAAAACGCAATGATTACATGTCAGCCCAAGCAAAAACAGCGTTGAGAACCGCCCGTCAGATCCCGTCATCATCTCCTTGCGGCGCTGAATCAGCTCTTGCGGCGCGGTCACCTTTCTGAAAGCTATACAATGACTACAATGATGCATCAACTCAATGATAGTGGATTGAGAATAGATGGCACAGACCGCAATGTCGGTGGTTTGTCTGGACCCCCATCTGTCTAGGACATCATGGGGGAAACGTGCCTTCTGCTCCCTCTGAAACCACTGTAAGTGCAAAATGACATATCCTATATTCCTTCCACCCCAGGATCAAAGATGCCACACGAAGCCCTCCGCGCCCCGAATTTCTCCGCGCCCTCCTTCGCTTGCCGTGCGATGCTGGCGGCGGGCGGCGGACACAAGCGAGGCGGAGGTCGGGTCCAGTAGCCCGAGGCCTGGAGATGTGGACGTCTGGGGGACGAGAGGTGGGAGACGTGTGAGGTATACCATATACCAAGTTGATCCAATTTGCTTCCAGTGATCAACCAAGGAATTATAGAAAAAGGATGTAAAAGAGAATCTATGCTTCTGGCATCGGCACCATTCATGCATGATCCATACCTACAGGACCTACATCTTTCTTCGAGCCTCCCAGTCCTCCTAGTCCCAAAAAAATGCCGACCGCCCTGGAGCTTTGAATGGATTTTTGAGATCCTAGCTAACCACTTAGCCACGTATAGCTAACTCAGCTATCTATGTTAAGTTGTTAGAGAACGTCAGATCATCTGCAGTAAGTGTAAGAACGCTACTAGGAGCATTTCGGGCCTCGCTACTAGGAACCATTTTCGCTACTAGCTCCTGGCCGTACTAGGAGCAAGGTTCGCTACTAGGAACAAGAACGCTACGAACGGAGCAAGGGCATGGAACCGCCTCGGCGGCCGGTGGCGGCTTCGGCGGCGCCGGGGGCGCCAGCAGCGCCGAGGGCGGCGGCGGGGCGGCGGTCTGGTGGACGAGCTGGGAGACGCTGTCCACCATGGAGTTGACGGTGCTCTTCCTCAGGTGGAGTCCCACAGAATACAGGAAGCTTGGGCCAGGATTGAGGGGTAAGTGAAGGGTAGGAGCAGTAGAAGAGGCTTTTGGTCAGGAGTGGTCATGAGGAGTAAGTGAGGGGTAGGAGGGGTGCGGTGGAAGGCTGCCAGGCTTGAGTCTGTGAGTCAGAGCTCATGGAATCAATTCACATGCGGCTTAGAGAGTGCCTAATCTATATATAGTCCTCTTTTCACCTAAAAAAGATGAAGATGTCCAAAGAAAGTAAAACCAAGCCACGGTGGTCAATGATGTAGAAATCCTCCAACGGAATACATGGTTTCTCAGAGCTATGAGCTGTGTGTTTTGTGGTTTCTTGAAACCAAATCACTCCTCCACATGCCAAAAAAAGTAACATCCCAAAAAACGACTGGGGAAAGCGAGCGCCCAACTCCCTTGAGACATGCCATCGCTTTTTCACCAAGCCCAAAGGGGGGTCCACACCCATCATTGGTCCACACGTGGCGATGGGCGTGCGACATCTCGTGCGTGTTCTTCGCTCGTCGGTCCAGTCGGTGTACGTCGCAACACGTCGTTCCTGTTTTTGCTCTTGCGGCGGGGGCACGAGAAAGCGAAATGCAAGTCGATTCCAAATCGCTGTTCCGTTGGCTTGGAGACCTTTGACAGCAGTTCTGACCAAGCTGCGTAGCAACTTCAGGTACATGATCCACAAAGAAATGAACAAAGACATGAAAGAAAAAAAAACATGATCATTCAAAGGTCCATCGACTCCTCGTGATTTTTGTGCGAACCTCTTCTTTCGGCCCCAGCTCGACGCACGGGTCGTGACGGGCGCATCCGAGCCGCACCGTCTCGTCCAGCCGTGGCATGGCGGGCACGTCCGGCAGCATGGCGCGGGCGGCGGACGTGCGACAGGATCCGGAGGAGTAGATGTTCACATATTCTTGTGGAATCACAGCTCTCTTGGGGAAGGATGCTCTTAGATCTCTGAGAGAACTGCCCTCTTCTGATCTTGGGTGAGGAAAGGTATAGTCTAGATCTCGGTCAAGTGCTGTGTAGGAGTTGGTCAGCGCAATGCATCACAAACCAGCCGCATGATTCAAGAGAAAAGGACTTCTAGGTCTAGGTCTGTGAGATTATATAATTATATATATATATGTATACCTGGGATATATTATACTATAACTATGTGAGTTGTTGAATTCAGGTGATTGGATCTGTTTGGTCAGCCATGGAAGGTATCAATCAGCTGGGTCTTCTTGCGCTCTGCTTCAGCAGAAACGATTCGGACAAAGACCACTCTTGAAGCTAGAAGGTACTCCTGAATTTATTGCATCAACAGGAGTGACATAATGCTAGGGCTGCTAGGGGGGTTGTTGACATAACATCCAAACTATAAACATCAGCCATCTGTCGATTGGTCTGATCAAAATGCTCTGAGTGGGCTTGTGTTCAACTAGTAGGGATCTGAAGCTTTCAGAAGTTCAAACGAGAGGTTCATCTTGAAGCAATTGAAAACTCAAACAACAAACACCAACGGTCAATGCTTGAGAATCTCATCAATTGCTTCCAGTTGAGTTCCAGCTTGGACCAATGAGCAATGACCATAGAGAGCTGAAGAGTGGATGCGCGTGTGTTTTCGTGTGAATTTCCAACTACAATTGCTTGACCATTCCTGATGAGCCCAAAGACACCTTCGAGCTGGGTCACAGCATCAGTGCAAGAGGGTCGTGTAGAGGGTCGGGCCAGGTGTAGCGGGTCCTGTGTGCTAACAGGGATTCCAACTTCAGCATCGTGGCAGAAAAAAAAGGGCTTGTTCATGAAAGAATCTTCGGATCCAGCGTGCTTTGCATTCCCTAGGGGGAACTAGAAATCAACAACTCGCACACATCAATCATGAAAAAAACGCACCAAGTGAAAAAAGCAAACCGTTTGCCGTTTTCTCTTGGTAAGGCGTGCCAAGGAGCCGTGTCGGACCCAGAGGCCTACATTATGTGTATCTTGATTAGTCGTGTGCAAAAACAACAACTACCTACTAAGTACCTTCAAAAATGACATGTTCCCTCAAGAATGGATGCTTCAGCTCATGGTAGCAAAATTGTTACAGAACTATCTCCGCCAGAGCTGCAATTGATCAAATGTAGGCCGCAGTTGGTCTCGACCACCCCCTTCTTGCGGCAAGCCTATACGAGCTCATGTGTTTTTCTTGGCACCCTGTGCATGCGCCTCGAAAGCTCCTGCCTCGGGGTTTTGTACATGACTTGTCAGGGGTTCGGAACCAGTTCCAAAGCGGACCACTTCAGGTAAAAGTATGGTTCGTCTGGGCTACATAAGTTCCCCACAAATATGCTTGCCCACCACCAAGTATCTGATTGCTCCTTTGGGAGCAAATCTACATGAATCGACCAACTCAACATGGGCATCACCCCAACTGAATAACTGAAAAAGGATGAAGGACGAGCAAGAAATTCCATACCACGTGATCTTTGCCTGGAATCATATTGCCTCAGTTCACCTCATATTCTATCTATGGGTTGAAACACCAAAACTAAATTGCTCAGTGTGTCCCTTCGAGGGAGGTGTCACTTCAACTTCAATTCTTTCAAAAGGCTGGCCCAACTGGCTGCCCGGCAAGCTGCTACCCTGCCAGTGGGATTTGGGAAACTGCTCCCCAAAATCTCAAGTGCCCCAGCTCTTCCACTGAAAACCACATGAATCTGCCCCAATCCCCAACCCACCACCCTATCACCCAACCCACGCGTCCTGTCCCGGACGTCCATCACGCGGTTCCCGCCCTTCCTCGCGCATCACGCGGTTCCGCACCTCGTCACTCCCATGGTTCCTGGCAACCAGAGACCATGACCAACGCGACTCTTCTGCGACCCAAAAGGCATGGCAAAAGCAAGGCCAGGCTCGGTCCACCAGAAGCTGATCAAACGGATTCCTTCCTTTCTAGCCCGGGCGGGGGATGAAGGGGTCAAGAAGTGGTGGGAGTCTAGAGGGTGTCATTTTTCCGTGAGATGCATGAACTATCAAACGTGTAGGTTCTTGAGAAGGGCATGGTTCTGAATGAAACACACAAAGTTTGCAGGTCCATCATGCATGATCCACACCTGTATTGGATTGATAAAGAATGATAAAGAGAGCGGATTGCGCTGGGGGGTGGGTTTTTAATTCATAGGTTTTTTAATGATTTCTAGCTTATTGTTTGTTAATGTACAGATGTGAGGCATTTCCAGATGATTGGAAGCAGATGATGCAGTTGCAAGATGTGTTTCTACTTTCTTTTGTCAGAGCCAGCATGACAGTAAAGAAGATGATTTTTGGAAGAATGCATAAGGATACTACCACAGTCAAATCATCTGCTGCAGACAATGCAAGCAAGGAGTTGGCGCTAAGACATCTCATTTTTCCGCGCTAGTTCTGTTCCAAAATCTAGTTCTAGCAAGCATATGCTTTGCTTACCTTAGACACAGCTTTCTTGAACTTGTTCAAGTAGCTGGCCTTGTTTTCAGCCACAGCTTGGTTGTGCAATTTGGAAAAGTACAGCACCTTAAAAGTGTGGCGAATTGCACGTGCCTCATTCAAAATCCGTGCATAATTGCGAAACCAAGAGAAAACTTGTTCGCAAGCCGACGTATTTGTCTTCGCAAATCGCCGAGACAAACGCTTGACGTAGAGTGGATTGTACACGCAAGTCTTCTTGTGCCTGTGGGCGTGGAACTTGTCAAGGCTCCAATATTTGATTTGGGAGAGGGACTTCTTACTTGCATGAGTCGGTGCGAAACCACAGACACGGTCCATGATGAATCCATTGACTTTCTGGTACAGAGGCAAGACTTTCTCCAACGACTTCTGGACCACTGGGTTGTTCTCCGGCTTGTCCATGGCAACCACACAAAGAATTCGTTGATCCTGCGGGTTGACTAGCATGAACCATCCATGCCCAAAGGGTTTCAAAGAACCGTCTTTCCGAGGTCGTCCTGCATGTGTGGTAGTTTCGCCACATTTGATGTGGACCTTCGAGTGACCATCTCCGACAAGTTCAGTCACTGATGCCCTCTTTTTGGGTGGGAAAGCAACCTTGTGCACATAGTCATCATACTTGCGGAGCGCAGCCTCTGAGATTTCATCTCCAATGACAATGTCTTTCTCGCACCCAATCAATGAGAGCTCCTGCAAAGCCAGCCAGTACATGACACAGTCTGCGTGCATTGCACGGAAGCGAACTTCACTGTGCTCATGGTCAAAAACTGATTTGTAAGCAGCCTCTATGGCTCGAGCGGCCAAGAAGCCTCGAAATTCCAAGGCTGAATGATATTTCAAATAATCCAAGGAGAAGCCAAGCTTGTTGTTCACAAACAGAACATCCGGGACATTCTCCAAAGTGGCTGTGTTGATCTTCTTTCCATCATCCAGCAGGAAGTTAGGTCCAAAAGTTGTGCGGCACCCATAGGCATTGCAACGCATGGTGCGTACAGTCGTTTCACATGGACCTGCCAAGGTGTACACCACAGCTGCCACATCATGCCCTTTGGAAAAGGAACGGTGTCCACAAGGGCATTTGGTGAGTTGGGTCGAATACACTTTCCGAGCTAAGGCTCCTCCAGAAATGGAATACGGCACCTGAAGCAAAGTTGAAGAGGAAGGGATGCCCAGGACAACCTTGAAGAAATAGTACCGTGGATTCAACATCATAGAGGATAGCATGCCGATGGATACTTCAACCTTGTCGTCACCATCCATTTTAATCGCAAAACCTTCTATGTGCTGCAAAGCAAAGAAATGTGAAGCCTGAATGTCAAGAACAACATATTTGCCTTGCGTCAGCGACATGTTTCGGGGGATGATCTGAAGGCTGGCACCGAGTGGACGAAGCATGACACACCCATCAAGAGCTGTAAAAGGACCATCTCGAGGACAAGCAACAGGACACCCAAGGTTCTGCAAGG
>CAXAMN010027850.1:574526-585045 GCA_963970005.1 Durusdinium trenchii
TTGGTTTTTTTGGTTTTTTTGGTCCTCTGCAGACTTCTCTATTTTCGTCGAAAGTCTCAGAAAATTGTTTCTTGTTTTTTTTGATCCTCTGCAGGCTTTTCATGTTCCTTAACTAGAAAATGATTGAAAAACCTATGAATTAAAAACCCACCCCCCATGACAATCCCTTCTGATGATAAAAGAGTCTTCTTCGCCCAAACCAACCACTCCAATGAACCACTTCAACATCTTAGGAACCTCCTATGTGTTTTCTTTCGGTTGATACGTTTCTTTCACAGCAGTTTGCGCCGACCGCTCGTCGCTCGCTTCCTTTTGATGTCAGCGCCGCCCGGTCGACCGCCTCTTTGGACATCGACTTGTCCGGTGAGACTGGCTCGGTAGACATCGGATGTGCAAATGATCTGATGACCGTGACGGCTGGGGGACCGTCGTGACTCATGGTTTTTCTTTCCAAGGATGTACAGTAGCCCAGTGAATGCCCAGTGAATGCCCTGACATGGGTTCAAAGCTTTCTGCCTCGGATCGAAGTCAAGTCTGGCTGGGGACATGTATTGATCATTGTCAGTGTGTTTTTACAATCCAATCGTATTTTGGGCACCTTGATCTGACTCAGAAATAAGCTGACCCGGCACAATATGTTAGCTGACGCTGGCGCGACGGGGTCGCCCCCCACCGTAGCTCAAGCTCAGCTTCGGTGTAGCGGGCTCCCCGGGGGCTCGCCGAGCGCCCGGGGCCATCTAGCCGGACACCGCCGCTGCCGCGCAGCCCCTGATCCTCATCCTCCCTTCATTTGCGGAGACGACCGGACTGGAGACCGCGCGAGGCACCGGAGCCGTCCAGCGCGAAGAGGCTCCAAGGTGCATCTGGGATGCCTCCTTGGCCAGTCGCCCGACCGGACCAGGTCTCGGAGGGGATGAAGGGTTGAAACCAGGGTAGACAAATGATGCGTTGAAAACACTCCCAGCAAGTGTTCTGGCAGGTTGAGTTCCTTTTGGATCTTTTGGTGAGTTCATAGATTTTGGTGACTCATGCCTCTCATGCCCTCTCTCCGGTCGATCAGCCTGGAGATGCTTTCCAAAAAATGCATGCCATGCAGCCATGCGTGTATAGTTGCAACCAACTTGGGACTGCGGGATGCCTTCACACTGCCCAAGGCCCACTTTCATGCTGCCCACACCCAGTCTTTGCTCGGCCCAACAATGTTTCTTTCCACCTCTCCCAGCCCTCGTCGAGACACCATGTCGCCACGCCGTTGCCGCGCAGCTTCGGCCGCGTGCGCCACGTCGCAGCTACGACCGCCAGGGTGTTGGTCACTCCGCAGGGAAGAGGCCTCTGAAGAGCGCCGGAAAAGACGTCGCAGCTTGGCTGGATGAAACGTCCCAAACCGTCTCAGTTTACACAATGTGTGTACCCTTGAACATGGATACACTTCTACAATAGTACCATATATTAAATCTATATATAAATATAAAGGTCTCTCAAGATCAACCCATCTGCAGCATCCAAGTCAACTCTGAGACTGGTGAATTGGGGAAGGCAGGGTAATCAAGAAAACAATCAAAACCATCAAAGCTAGCCATGTCATGACCCCACATGATCCACCCAAACTGTCTAAATGGATCTCACATGATCCAACCATCAGATATGTCAAATCTTTTTCAGTGAACCCAAACAACTGACCACCAAGAATCCATCAATATAAATGAAATGTCCGTCATCATCCTTGGCCCAAAAAATCAGCTACTCGTTTTCGCCTTTCAGTTTGGCTTGCCAGCGGTGGAGCTGCTTCAAGAAGCCGTCGTTGGGCCTGATGAAGGGCCGGGCCTGGCGACGAGGACGTGAACCGATGGCCGCCTACACGCGCGCAACAAACACCGTGGGTGGCACATCCCAGTGGCGCATTTGATGCATGATTGATGGAGGAAACGTGTGCGACAGGCCTCATGCGACAGGCCCTCTCAGAGTGGTATTTACAGGGGATCGTGGGTGTTCTTTCAGCAGGTACCGCTACTGTATGTGTCGGGTATGCGGCGTGGCGGTGGGGGTTGGGGGGCATGGGTAATAACAATCGGTGGACGCGCTACGCCAGGACTATCCTTCCTGCGGTATGGACAATTCACGCACTACGACGGTGGTATACTTCCTGCCGTAAGAACAATCGGTTCAAGTGCTACGCCTTCCGGCGATGTTCTCATTTTCCAGAAGGAGGGGGTTCTGTTCGACGTGTTCAGATCTTTCCGGGACAATCATGTGAGAAGAAACAAGACGAGATTCCGCGGCATGTTGGGAATGGGGACCAAGAAACAGCTGTTCCATTCCCATCTTCACCGCCTCCTTCACCAGGGCATAAGCCTCCTCCACCTCCAGATTCCGTGTGGCCATGACCAATGCCTCGCCCAACGGACCCGGCCACGACCCGGCTCACAGGGCACAGGGCGACCCAGGAGAGGTAGATTTATGTGGAGAGAACTTCCCGGCCACCAATGATCCCCAGTACACCCCCGTGAAAAAAGCAAACCCCGGAGGTACTGGATTCCCCATGTGTACCTGTGATTTTGGCAGAAGTTCACCATCAATCAATGCACCTCAGCCACCTCAGCCACATCGTGAAAATCTCCAACAACTGCATCCACCTCGCCACCTTCTAAGACCTCTACGATCACCCTCAAAGCCCAACAAAACCCATCAGCCCAAGCGGCGATGGCAAAGGTGGCTGAGCGCGAGCGCCCCTGAGCGCAGTTCACCATCACCTTGAGGCACTGGGCGGCGCGTTGGGGCAGTGCCGCACCGACTGCGTCAGGAAGGGAGGTGACAAGTTCCCCGACTGGACATGGATGCTTGAGATCCTGAAAACAAGAACCACTGCTTAGGGATAAACACTCTGCCTCTTATAATTACATCTTTGAGTCTTTGAGACTAGATCACAACTGGCACAAAAGAGTGTCATGGCATGAACTGCCTCAAGTGGCGCCCGTCTGAAGCCAGTACTGGTTAAATATTGTTTGAAGGCTGAACGGCAGTATCCACTTAACTTTGATAGGGTCCCTCCGACATTAAAACTAAAATATCCAAAGTAGATGGAAACAATGTCTATTTAGGACCGCGGTGACCATGCTGGGTGTTATCCACATGATCTCTTAATTATGGTACATTCCGAGATATTCCGAGTACATGTTTGTTGAAAAGAGGTTTGTCATCTCTACCTATCTTTGGGTGAGCATCTGCGCTTTCTTCACCTGGGCATTCACCAACTCTGAGCCTGAATATCACAGCCCACCCTGGCCGCCATGTTGCCATCTTGCCCTGTTGTTGCTGCTCTTTGGCCCAGCGCAAAGCATCCAAGAGTGTCTCCAAGGCAGAAGCCTCCTGTCTGTGCGGAGAATCGAGATTTATGGAGACGTCCGACCGAAATCACATCGTTTGGGTTTAAAATCTGTGAGGTGTTCAATCGCCTCTACGAAAATCAATCTTGCAGGTTAACTACTTAATAGGACTCCAAGGCGGATTACATTCACCATTTCGCTACTGCCCAATGCTCAACATGAAATTCGCTGCAAAGGCTCCCTTAGATCTTCCATAAGATTTAGAATGGCCAAGTGTCAACTCCCTCAAGCTTCCTAGGACCTCTTGGGCCACGATGCAACGAAGCTTGGCAAGTTGGCTGTGAAGAGAGTGCATAAATATATATCATACCTGGAAAGGCGTATGAACACTTTTTTTTTGTGCGAAGACCGTATTTGGACAGAATTTATCGTATGGACATTTTAATTAACGAATTAGCGTATTTAGCCGTATTGACAAAAAAACAATACCGTACAAAAGCATACCCATATGAAACCCAAACTTTATCAACATGTTATTGTCAAAAACCCAAACAATTATATTGATAAAACCCAATCAAACTCAATATTCGGAGGAATTCCAGAAAATTTGTCCAATTTGACAAAAAAGACCGGATGCACGGATTTTTTGTGCGAACGTGTTTGAACAAAAAAAGATCCACATTTGGATTCCCTGGTATGTATATATATATATATATGAGTAGAGGGCATGTCCCAGGTTCTCAAATCAACCTACACCACCGAACCTGCATCTTTTGGGCTTTTGACATTTTTGCAAAAAGCTCCGAAAGACAGCACCGGCGCCTCAACCCCACCGTCCAACTGGCGCTCCGCCCACTCAGCACTGTCCTGCGATGAAAAACAAGTTCAGACTTGTTGGTCTCAGGAACAAATAGAGCCAAAAAGTCTGAACACTATCAGGTTCAAGAGGTTCCAAAGAAAGCCAAAGCCAAAGTGCTTTTTTTTTGTTGAGCCACAATCAGGAGCCTTCAGGCCACATGACCACCCCAAATCAGCTCATTCCGCGACAGAGGGTTGGTCGCAAACCACCCCGGAAGGTGGTCTTCGTCCAGAAAGAAGGTGGAGTGGATGATGCAGCGCTTCCTGCAGAGTCCTTTTTCTCCTGGCTTTCAGGATATGAGTCTCATAGGTCACCCATGAACATATGAAACCACAAAGAATATACACATGTTTGCCTGCAGCTTCTACATTGAGGTCAAAGGCATGCTTACTAGAATCTACCAAGAATCAGCACTCTGACAGCTTGGAGTCCCTCATGTGGAAGGAATTACAGTACATCATAACATGTCATATATAACCCGTCACAATTCACGAGAAAGTCAATGGCATTGATGCCAGTCTGGGTCGGTTCCTATGCAGTCTTGCAATCTGGGTGGACTCTTCTTTCTTGCGCTTGTTGCACTTGTAAGGGTAGCCTCATGTCCTCGATGTTCTCTATTTTGTCCTGTGATCTGTTCCTAAGGTTGTTCTTGTGTGCAAATAATGTATTCCTATGTGATGCATTATGTTTAGCTATGTTGGTTCTATGCGGTTCTAGTTGTTTTCCATCTTTTCTACGGTGTTCTAAATGCATTGTCTTTGCTCGTCAGTGTTTCTATAGTGATTTCTTGTGTTCATGTTTTTCTTCGATGTTTACGTCTTCCCTCCACTGTTTGCTATGTTCATCCTATGCTGTTGATCTATGTTTTCATGTGTCTCTTGCTATTCATTATAAGCTTCGGACCCACGGGTCGCCCGCTGGACGTGGACCGGACCCCCAATTCTCCTCCCACTCCAGGTCCAGCAGTCGCTGGGTGGCACGAAAGCCTTCCATGACCGTCCTGGGCGGTCGTGACCGGTGGTCTGATCGTCCGGTGGTCTGATCGTCCGCAAGTCTGTGTTCGAGAGTGGAAGGTGGTGAAGAACTCGGTCCTTTTGGTCGAACGGAACTGAAGCAACAGAGCCTTCGGATCGAAAGAGATGCCATCATCAAGTGCCTTTAGTAAGGTGTCCAATATGGTCAATTGTCTACTAATTGTCTATTGGGGACTTTAGGGGGGCCCATGCTTCGCTGAAAGCATGCATCGAATGCAACACCCTTCTAGTTGGTTTTGTGTGCAAAGTACTGAACATCCTGTAACTGCGGCCCGCCATGGCTTGCTTATATATGTTACTACCCTTTCTTCAAGTAGATATTGACATTTGGCACAATAAGACATGAAGACATGTTTTCCCTGGCTCCCAATCAAAACGCCCATGAAGTTTCATGAAGTACCCTACTGTCATAGACTGCCCATATCTTCCTCAATTGGCCAAAAGCCAAACGATGCAAATCGGCGCTTTCATTCTTTTATGTGTCGCCTTCGTTTCTGTTCTCCCCGATCGATTCTTCGGACAGGCGAGCCAACGGGCTCGCTCCTAGGAACAAGTGCATCGCTTCTAGTAACAAGTGCCTTACTAGTAGTAACAAGGTTCGCTACTAGGAACAAGTGCATCGCTCCTGGTCTGCGGGAGGAAGTCATGGAGTTTCGTCCCCGCGCAGTTCCTCGGCGAAACCCAAAGGCCACGATGCGAAGGCCGCAGTTGGTGCCAACATGTCTGCTTCGACCTGTTTCAAACACATGTTATTGGATGTTTTTGCTGTTTGACCATTTCTGGTTCATGCTACGGAGCTAACAACAAGAGTACATGCTTATGAAGAGTACATCCTCCTGATTATACTGATGACATCCGATGACAATGAGTTCTTCACACCCACAACCCTGTCTTCAAGAAAGCTCAGTGGTTTCCGAGGGCTCACATGCAGTCTCCTCGGCATCTCTCTCTCTCTCTCTCTGTCTTTCTTTCAGGTGCATGCGACCGCTCGCTTCTGCGGTCCTTTCGCATCGAGTTTCGAGTGACGGTTCGCTTCTGCAGCATGGTAAAACCAACCGCACCAAAACATCTAAGAAACAACCTATATAAGTCTGTGTCAGCAAACTTAAGACTTCTAGAACTTTGTTTAAAATGTATTTCTCATGGCCCAAAGCCGCCCAAAGCTGGGCCGCAAAGGCTGGCTGTCGTCTACCATGCATGTAGCTTTGGGAACCCAAAGCAAAGACTAGTGATCTGGCCTGAAGCGTTGGAATCACATGATCTGTGGAAATTAAAACTGATTTCCTGCGGATGCCCTGTTCGCGTGTGCTGGCTTGGCTTCTACCGGCTGTCGCTCTCACAGTTCGGAAAGCCAGTGAAACGTTGGTCTCATCATTTTTCGCTGTGAAAAGTTGGAACCTTACCCTGAAAGAAGCGGTGCTGTTCGATGCTTTAGGAAGGCATGCAGAATCTCTTCTTGCCGCCCATGGCCGAAAAACCTGCAGATCTGAGTGAACACCACATGGCCCAAGAGGTTCTGTTTTGGGGATGGGGCATCTTCCCGAAGATCCGGAGTTGTACTGCCATTGGTCCAAAAGGTCAACCGGAACCCGGTCCCGGAATGACGTCGATCTGATCGGAGAGTCAAAGACTATACAGTAAAACAACTGACTGGTGCTTAGTAGGAAATAATGAGCCCCCAATAATTTGGATCCATTCCCTCATGCCATGCTAAGCACCAGTCAGACAATGGTCAATGGTCTGACGATTGCGACCTGAAAGGGAACGTCCTCAACTTAAGTAAAAGTAGGGTCTTTGGACTGCTGGGGAAGGGGGTCTTCACGGTAGATGCGCTGCTGGAAAGGCCGTCCATTGAACGGTCTCAACATCATCCAGCAAAACCGGACCCCCAAGCCACATGAGCCGAGCATCACCACCACAACAGCGGGGTCTTCCTGGCAAAGCAAAGCAGCGAAAGGCAGGAGATCTGAATGAGCGTGGGTAGATGTAAGGAGAGAATAGGAATCCTGGAATCCTGCGTCCAAGGATCCTTGGACGCGGGGTTCAGTAGGAGTCTCTGAAGGCAAGATCGTTTGTGTTTTAAATCTGTGAGGGGGCGATGTAAATTCCAGGAGCCGCAGTGCATCATCTCTGCCGGTTCCAGGCTCAACACACCAAGCCGTTGTGCTCATGGTCCCCTCCGTAGAAGGCACCCGGCCACCGGAGGTGCTGGTGTGGCAGAACCACGGCCTGGGCCAGTCGGAGCGCCGCGTTGAAGGAGCCCAGCGCCAGTTCTCCTCCCAGTGCCGCGCCGGAGTCACAAAGACTCCGGGGCCATGTGGGTGTATGTTAAGAGGAAGACCCCGTGGCCCTGGCTGGGTAGACCATGGTACTGGTCTATCTGTCTATCTTCCTTCCAAGGGGTCGGTGGTTGTCTGTGGTCATACTCAACAAGTCTGACATGGCGGCCATATCGACAGCCGTGTCGCTGGCAGCCGCTTCCCAAAAGGTCGCTGTTGGGCTCACGGTGCCAGCCATGTCCCGAAAGGACCAATCTCTAGGCCCGTCCTGCAATCACCACACTGGGCGTTTGGTCGTCGGTGACGTTGAGAATCTCAGTTGATTTGGGGCCGTCGCGCCGTCGAGCGAATTGGATGGGATTAACTGTGTGCCTAAGGGAATCCTTAGTAGTCTATACAAGGACAAGGAATTAACTGGGGCTTCGAGTGCTCTAGATATCTCACGATATCTCTAGCTTAGATGTTTTTGGTTGGGGTCAGTGCGGCTTGGATTGGGTGCCAGACTCTGATGGCAGAAATCTCCGCATGCGTCTCGTGCTTGCTTTCAACTCGAACGGTGGAATGCAACAAATGATTGCAGAAAGGCCTTTTGAAAGCCCTTCTGATCCCGATTTAAGATCTGGGCATGACAATTTCATCCATTACTCATTACTCTCCCTACAACAGTGATGGAAGTGGACAATTCCCTCTTGGACTTCGGAAAAGCGTTGTCCAACGGGGACAGGACGTTCCACGTAACCATGATTGGAGGAGGAGCAACATCCCCACACCGCCTAAGTGTTTGTTTCCCTCCTGAGCGCGAGTAGCGGACATGAAAGATGCATCATCAACTTCTCCTGACAGCAGTGTGGGTGGACGCCTGAGAATCTGAAGACTTGCATTTCACCCAGAATTATCTGGTCTAAGTTTGCGGCTTTACCGTTCAAAGCATGTTTTAACAGCATTGACTGTTCCATCTCTGTAGGTCAGTGAGGCTCAACCCTGAACATGATCATTAGTCAGCACCAGTGCCCATCAACAGTGTAGATAGTTTGTTTTAAACGAACACGACATTGTTGAAGGTTCATAGGTTCAATAAGCTGGACCAAATCTATTGAACATCCTTTCCATGTATTCCTTCCTTTGCCCTGGAACACGCCGAAGCCTGCCGCGCCTCGCGCATGCGCGAGCACATCCGCGCCGCACGTGGCACAGCGGCGAGCGGTGGGCTTGGCCAAGGGCTTGCGGAGCTCAAAAGGGTGGCCCTGGCCCGCCTGCCGTGGCGAATGGAGATGAAGAATGCATCCCCCACCGTGGCAACCCGCAGGAATTGTAATCCTGCGACACTTCAGGGTGTAGAGAAAAGTTGCAAGACTATACTTACAAGAAAAGTGGTCTACATTCGGAAACGTTGCGGGTGCACAGCCCGCCACTATCAATGGGAAATGTTGGCCGATTTCTTGCGAGCCCGTCTTTTTCAGTCTTCCACTCTTCACACCTAAATTCAATGAGGAAGAAGGACGATTCAACCAAAGGTGGCAAGACTCTTGGTTCACAACATGGATAGTTTCAGGGTGTGGAACAGAAGTCTTTTGCTGTGGTGGTTGACCAGCTTCCCTATCTAACTCTATGAGCTTTTGGGGAGGGTCCTCCCCTTCTCACTACCCTCGTTCACCGCTTTTTCAGGGTCGCCAGGCCGGCGGCCGCAAGGTGTCTGCCAAGTTCTTAGACAACTTCATCCTATGATCAAGTATGAACTTAGCAAACATTCAGAAGACATATACACGGTTCTTTCTTTGAATAGGAATTTGATTCAGAAACAACAACATTCAGAAGTAGCTACTTAGTTTCTGTATGTTTCTGTCGCTTTGGCGGATCGGAAAGCAACCTCGATCGCTCGGCCTCCTCCCACCGATTCTCTCCCAAAAAGCAACCGGCCTCGCCAAACTGAGCACGGTCGCAGGCCATGGGCACATTGCGTGGGTTGCATGAGTTGCATGGTCTTGCTTTCCAGTGTCAGTAGAGAACCAACTCCATGAACTGCCAAGTGTAGTCAGTGTAGTCCTTGAAGTAAGAAAAACTGACAAGGCCACAGGAGAAGGCCACAGACACCTACAAAAAAGAGCAAAAAACAAGCTGCAAATATATACCTACAATACATACCATGAGGATCCCTGGAGCAAAAGGGCGGCCGAGGGGGGGGCCCTTTTAAGGTCGAAAGCTTTCGGTTCAGCAACCGGTTCATTGGCCACATGAGGTGCCTCCCAGAAGGCTGTAAGGCTATATACCTCTTAAAGGTGGCATAGCCTCACCAGGCAGCTGAAGTGAACCACCAGGCAGCCAAGGGTTTCGGACACACGTGCAGCGTGTTGATGCATCCAGGAACCTGCCACCCTCGGAAGGAACAGGCGATTCAACGGACAGTGGCGCAACATCGGTGATGCCTCCGGCTTCCCTTGGCACATGCATGCACAAGCGAGTCAAATCCCTCAGACCCAACGAGGATCCTTGGCCGATCCGTGGCTCTGAAGCAGTGTAGGCAGTGTTTCACAAGGATTCAAAGCCTGAAGCGAAGAATGAGATTCGGGTGCACCAGTTGATGGATGATCTGCTAGCAATACTTTCCCGACACATCAATGGCGGTTGGACGCTGTCTCACAGCTAAGTCACATGCTTCAGAGTCACGTGATTCGCCTCAGCTAGTAAAGGCGAAAGAAAAAGCCCTTCATTGGTTGTCTCGGATGAACCTAATGTTTTCGGATATGTCAGGAGTGGCTCCGCCCACTCTGTGGGGGTGTGCAAAAAAAGAACAGCAAAATTCCAAGTCTGACACTCGCCAAAGCAAGCAACCCCAACACCCACACGATCAGCTGACTCCCGCCATTTCAAGTCAAAAGCAAACAAATGCAAACAATCGCACCAGGATGGCTGAATAACGACAAAGTAAACATCAAAAGCACAAAAACAACAGCAGTCACAGGCAAGCATTTTGCGCTTGACCAAGGCAATGTGAAGTCTCAAGTATGGTTGTCCTCAGCTAGTAAT
>CAXAMN010027861.1:0-20227 GCA_963970005.1 Durusdinium trenchii
AATGTAGCAAACTCAAGCTACCAAAAATCGCAAGCTTGTACAAAAAATCACGTCCTGGTCCTACTACTGTTGATGGAAGAAAGAGACTGGCACCACCTGACAAACAGCAAAAAAACACGATAAAATACAAATTACAGTACAAGTTGTTTGTGTTCTTCTTTTGTTTCTCAGCCTCACAGGTGGTTTGTGTGGTGGTGGTTCCGGACGTTTCTTCTTTCTTGTCAAGACACTCCCGGTGCCGGATCCAACGTGGCACCGGAACCGTGCCGGCTTCCCCACCTCCAAGAGGTCGCGCAGCATCGAGGGGAGGCGGCCCTGACGGGTGGGAGACACTTGGAAGGACCCTGCTGTGGGTGAGGGGGACGTGATCAGCTTGAGGCGTCAGGTTGAGCTTTTTCTGAGGTTTGGGTGGGTTGGAGGGGGAAGATTTTGGAGGAGGAAGTTGGGAAGGTTGGATAGGGTAAGCTGAAAAAAACAAACAAAACCAGGTACTCTCCCTCTTGGAGTGGTGGGAAGTTGGATTCGTAGGTTTTTATGAAGACCTGTGGATTTACAGTATCCAAAAGCAGCCATGGATCATCCAGCGGATCTCTGTCCCCAGTTGACATATAGAAGAAAAAAAACTAGAGCCACCGATGTCCGATGCTGGGGATGAGATCTTGTGAAACCAACCCACCAGGTCTTGGCTACTAGTAGGCAGGTGTTTGGCCTGTGGCCTGGGAGTCAGGTTGTGGGCCGCTCTTGAAGCCCTTTATTGAAAAGATCTCGGGAGGCCCAGTGTATGGGAAAAGAGGATGACTTCATGACTCATGACCTCACTGGAGTTTGAAACCTCAAGGTCACTTCGAATGACTTTCTGTAACTTGCAACCAGAGCAGTGGACCCAGTGGAACTTGCCCAAGGACTTGAATCGTAGTTATTGAATTGAACCGTAGGACTTGTGGGTCCAAGAGGATCGAGTAGCATCAAGTTGCCGACGTTCTCGATTGTGTTCCAGTCAATGATCAATGAGAGAACAAACCATGTTTAAACTTTTCAGAATGCCAATATGAGTCAATCAAACATGCTGCATTTTTAGGCAAGCTAGGGACTCTGCCAAAAGCAACCGGCAGCGCGCCAAACAAGTCCCCGCGCCCGAGCGGCTTGCGGCGAATCATCATCTTCAGGCCTGCTGTCGGCTGTCGATGGGATTGTCATCGGATGTGGAAAACCAAGCGCATTCCATGCACACAAGCCGAACACGAGGGCCAAAGAACCTCTTCTGGCTGCTCAGTCATGCTGAGCTAGGTTTGTAGCTGTTCTGGCCTTGCTTGATTGACAAACCTGCTGCTATCTATGGAAAAAGAGACAAAGAAAGCATAAGAAGGCACTTGACCAAAGGTTTCCTACAAAATCGTCACTGTGACAAATCTTGTCTGCTCCCTGAAGTTTGGTGCCGAACTCGTTTGTGACTTCCCGATTGATGTGCAAAAAAAAAAATAAGGGTGCTGCTTGGTCTCACAATCCACTGACCACGACCGGCAAAAGAGACGTCTTGGGAGCAAGTGACAAGAGTCGCCTCAAAGCGACGGTGAAAAAAGGTCCCATAACATGGACTTAAGATGACTTGAGCGACATGTGAAACGCATGTGTTTGCTCATGGTTGCTCGCATGCTGCTCCACCAAAACCCCTGGCAATGAACCCTGTGGCCCTTTTGGGGTCGAGAGTCGATTTTCATTGACCATTCAAATTCCATTCATTCTTGAATCGTTTGATATGTCCAAGCATGCATGACTGCAAAACAAGGGAGCAACTCAAGTGTCTTTTATCGAAGCTTCAGGCGTAGACAACAACATACAACAACCACATCTTGCTGGACACAATCCAGCCTGTCGGGCAAATAGTCCAGGAAATCATCTGGAATCTCGACAGTGTCCTGTCAAGATTGAGTGCGAAATTGCTAAGCCTAAGTCCTCATGTACAAGAACCAGCATTGGGCCCAGAACCCTTGTCAACCAGCCAATGAGGTTGTAGGTATACAAGCATTAACAAACTTTCTGTGGTGATCCCTGCCTCAAGCGGAATTAACCATCCTAAACCTGTCGAGTCTCTACCACCATGCCTTTCCACCAGGGGGTCGCTGGGTACCTCTCCTGAGTCAGTAATAAACGGTACCTGTAGGGACACACCAACACAGACCAGCAGCCAGGCCGGGCAACCCATACCAGCCAAATCACCCCAAAATTACTGACCAAGGACCTAGGGTGTTGGCCATCTGTAGCTCTTTTGGAAGATTTTTTGCTGCGCTCAACAGCTACTCCAGTCATACCCGGACGAAAACCTCCAAGGGGCTCCTCGGAATGGACGCTTTCCTTGTCAGCCGCCTTCACCTAGCGCAGCGAGTGGTCTTTTTCAGGGCCTTCAGCCTTCATGGGCCCGGTCTGCCTTCATGGTGGGACACATCTGCTGATTTGATATGTAATACCAGAGAGTTGCTGAAGGATATGTGTCCAAGTTGCTGCCAACATGTTGTTCACAACATTTCATACAGTTGGTACTGGTGCAGATATGAAGAGGTATGAGGGAATTTCCGCTCAGCGCCCGGCGTTCTGCGGGGGGATTCCAAAGTTCCCAAACCCGTCATACCTGTCATTGACTGATGTTGACTGCAGGGACCACAGCAATAAAGAGCTAGTTCCCCGGAGCTGTGCAGGGTGAAGTACCACTTGATTTCTTCTTCCTGAAACCACTCCATGGTTTGTCACGGAAATCCCGGGATTTACACACGTGCTATGGTGAAAGCAGTCTCTGGGGCAATCTTATCAACCAGACCACACACCATTTAGCTTGACCTTTCTTGAGAATCGTATACATCCCAACCCTTCCAGACCTGCAACTCCTCCTCGTTCGCGATGGGTTCCACTAGGTTCGCCTAGGAGGCAAAAGAAACCCACCAGGAAGGATTTAACCCAGCAGTGAGTGGTGGGATGTGGCATGGTTTGGGCCAAACATGAAGAAATCCTCGGTGATGTAGCCGAAAGTAATATCGTCTTTGGGCCAAACTCCAGTGAGAGACAAAGAGTTCACTGGATGTTTGATAAATAAAACATACTTGAAGGTGAGTGGGGGGTTCGGCACGTAGCAGCATTGCTAGCAGCATTGCTACCATCGCAGCCTAGGTTCTTTAGTAACCGAACTTTTTTGTGTTGGTACTTCTGGTAGTTCTTGACTAAGTGGCACCATTTCAACCCTCCTTGAGCGGGTATGCCTGCTGTGCCCCATGAATGAGACAATACGACAAGAGCAGTTGATAACTTTTGTCAGTAGTTTGGCTCTCAAACGAAGCCTACATATCTTGTCATATGCCTAAACTCTGCTGACAATGTCGCTTTCCGGTCGACGATGAGTGGGATCAGTCTCATTCCTTATGGGTCATCCCAATAGAGAAAAGCCTATCATACTGTAGGCCGCCCGTGATTAAACAAAAAAACACGCACAAAAAAAAAACACAATGTGTTTAAACCTACAAACCGATCAGTAGCATGAAGCCTGCAGATGTACCGACTCCAAGTAAAGAGGCTCTTGAAGAACTTCTGTACAGATATTCGACTCATCGCTGATATATCAAGGCATACGGGAGCGCATATGTCAATCGAACAACAAACAAAGGACCCAAGGATCCCCCACATACGGGGATAGAGCACCTCCCAGTTAGGCTTGACACCTGTACCAGCATCAAGGAGTCACCTTATGTCGTCACTCATGGTCCGGTTGTTCTGAGATTGTCCCATACCTGGAAACTTGAACTTCAATATAGCCAAACATGGACCAAACACCATAAAAAAGTAAACTGTGTTCATAACATCCAAGTCTGGTGCTTTCCAAAGCCGATCCCTTTCGGCTCCGACCCGGCCTGACCCGCCGCATCACTCCTGAAGACGAAGCCGCTGCCATCCCAGTGCTGTGTCTAACGAAGCCCTTGTTGAGTATTTTGAGACAGTGCCTGTATTGAGATTGTCAGTTAGTTCTAACAGAGCCTTGGAGCAAGTAGAATCCAATTGTGTTTGCAACAGAGCTCTATCTAAAACACACCAGCTCCAAGTACAACAATCGGCGGACACCTTTGGCTGGAGGTGCGGTAGATTTGCTTCCAGTTGCCAGCAAGGCCCATCGTCACTCTTGCCACGAACCAAGGTTGAAAAGGTGATTCTCACAGTTTTGCATTTTCCTCTGAAATAACATCTGAAGTCTGGTCAACTTTTTGTTTTGGGCTTCTCGCAAACCTCACGTTTCACCCACTTTGGGGTCATGGTCGTGGGGCCCATGACCATTCGCCAAACAGGTCACCTGCAGGTGACCACTTCCTGGCGCGCCCTCGGCCGGCCGTTCGACCGATCAACGTCCTGGGACTCCTGGGCGCCTCGGGTGCCTGAACGCCCAGCAGCCGTGGATGGCAGAGGCACCCGAGGAGACGGCTGACCAAGTTCCGAAGACGACCAGTCCCAGGTGATGATAGTGCCATCCACATGTGACCATGATGATGATTCTTGCATGGAGTGTAAAGTAATGTGACATTGATTTAATAAACTATATATATATATATATTTGACATTAGTTGACCCCTGACCACTATAACTAGTAACTAGTACAAGTAGAGACTAGTAGATACGGTGCACGATGGTGCACCGTGGTCCACTATAGTAGCAAATATGAAACAGACTTTGGAGCCCTCCATGCGAAGCATGTGTGGAGGGTGTACCACATAAATGCCCCACCAATAATTGCTCATGGTGAGATAGAACCTGCCCCAATTGTGGTGTCAAACACACCAAAGACACAAAGTGTGCACCAAGGTGTTGAATCACTGACTCTTGATTCAACAACTGCTGATCACATCCAAATAAGATATGATTGAGACCTTGAAACCTCTTGTGAGCACTCTTAGACGAGTGGAGTCCTCTCTTGATGCACAAAACGGATGTTTGTGGTCAAATCCATGGCTGATTGTCCAAACAGGTCAAGACATGGCCGTCGGCAGTTCCTTCCCGAGACGATTGGCAAAACCCAGCTGTCTAATTTATGAAGAGGAGAAGTCAGCTTGATGCCACGAGTCCTGAGTAAGTACGTCTTTTTGCTGTTACCAGTGCCCGGTGGCGGTGTCGTTGCTGTTGTGCTGTTGTGCTGCTGGTGGTTGGCGGTCCTCCCTCCCATGATCGACCCAGCCCATCGCCCATCGCCTGGTCCTGCTGTGTCATGACTTGGACCTGGGTGACACGAAGGAATCACATCACCTGACACCCCCTCAGTTTCGAAGGGAAAATCAAGGTTAACCTTTTCCCACCTGGTTGGATATTGAGTGGAGTGTCACCAAGTCCAAAAAAGCTTTTGCAGGTGATCCACTTTTCCTGGGTCAAAAACACCCCTTGAAAATGACCTTGGAACCTGCAGACTGTGTCTCTACATATCACCCGAAGTCCAAGGTGGACAGGCTTCTGGTGTTCAAGCGGTCTACTGGAATTCTGGTTTTGCTACTGTTTAAGGCACAGTCACCTCATATCAAAGATATTGGTCAAAAATTGTTATAGAGCAAAGCCTTTCCAACAAAGCTTTTTCCAACTGGTTAGCAACGCTGGGACGCCTCCAACTTACTGAAAGCATGCCTAGCAACCTTTGCCAGGGTGATGTAAGGCCGGGGTCGGGGTTTGTGTAAGGTCCCAACCAATGGTTATACCATGTTACACCCTGCAAAACTAACATGGAACCTGAAAACCCCTGGTTGGTAGAGGAAAATAGTCTTCCATGGGCCCATTGTCAGGGTCTATGTTAGTTTTCGGGAATGTATACCTTATGGGAGCACCGGTGTGTCGGCGTTGCGTTTGGCGCCCCAGAAAGATCACAGGCTGTTGGACCCCCCCGAGGTCCTTCGCCGTGAGCGGATGTTTTTTCGGATGTGACAGGGGCACCCCTATCCTCCATGGGTCGCAACATGGAACTGCTGTTTCTTGTTATACATTGTGTTGGACATGTTAATGAATGTTTGTACAATGTATTTGGCAGATTCCTCTGAATATCCGGTCCTGTTTGGCAGATAACTACCTGTGTACATCTGGTCCTGCTCCTGGACGTCTGGAAACTCACATCGCCTGAACGCCACAAGGAGGAACTCTCCCAGAAGGAGGCCACTCGACTAAGGCTGAGGCCCTGCATCTCCCACGGAGTACTGCTTCGTAGTGCAATGGATTTGCTTTTGATGTGGACACTGTAACTTGTTTAACAGTGCTTGAAATGCCATGTACGGCAGAACACCCGGTGTGCCGTGGAAAGTAGTGACACACACACACACACATCACCAGGCTACAAGTTAGCAGCAAGTTTGGTCTTTGATGCCGTGACAGCTGAAGTGATCGCTTTGGAACTGTCGGCTATGAAGCTTACATCTGCTTCAGGCAGTCGGCAACTTGCTTGGCCAAGATTTGGTACGAACTGGGAGAGCAAAATCCTGCGGACCAGGAAACTCTGAGAAGTTCATGGACAAAGATCTTCAAAACTGGAACAAAACAAAACAGCCAAGCTTGCAACATGTCCCAACCCCCCTGGTTGGCCGGTCTTAACTCAATTGGCTTCGAACCTCCAAAAGATCCACCTGTTCACAAAAAAACGCGACTTTCAGGGATCGTTTGCTGTGAACATGTGTCTTCTCTCGCTCCATGGAAAGCTCCGTTCGCCGAAACCACCGGCTGGGAGACCGGCCCACTGGGCAGGATGCTGGGGACCGGTTGGTGGTGGAAGCAACCAAGGGATACGGGGTCAACGGTCACCAGTGGTCTTTGGAAGATCTTTGGGAGATAACTGACTTAACTGTCAAAATGACCACTTGGATCCAACAAGTGCTTGGCCAAAGGCAGGGTGGAACCTGCAAGTACACTGAAACATACCAATCAAACCACCTTCTCCAGGTATGTATCTAGATGTGGAGATACAGAAGCTATTTCATCACCTTCTGTTGATTGCTCACCTGTGCAAACCGGACACAGGTCTAGCCAGGCTTCAGAATCTTGTGCTACAAGCCAGAAACATGGCCCAAAGGCGAAGTCCTCTAACTCCTGCCTCGCGCGCCTTTTTGAAGCACCTGCTGCTCGAGCACATGCCTGTCTCAGCAAGATCTCACTTAGTGAGGAACTGCCATTCAGTGTGACCTCTGCGGTGATGCTGGCTGTAAATGCAAAGATTTTTTGTTGTAAACTCAACCAGAGGTATTACATTGCAGTCTTTTGCACGTCGTTTTATTGATAACATGAATCAATCCGCGTGGAGTCAAACATTTGTTTGTATTACTTTGCTCTGTCCAACTCAGCTTCATTATGATTCTGATGTTCTTGAATGTTAAGTAGCCCCCCAAACCCATGAAGTTGAATGACTTTCGCCCAATGAAATCCCCCACACTCTATCCAATTTGGTGGGTCAAATCACACCGAACTTCCTCAACACACGACCCCAAAACCTTCATCTGACTGGTACTTAGTAGGGAATGAAGTGCTCCATCAATTCCTCATTCCCTGCTTTCTTCACACAAGTCAGTCATGGGTATAGGACTATAACTAGGACTATTTATAATTGGAAGTCCATTTACAATTGAGTCAATCCTCGTCAATCCTCAATGACCCCAACACCCAAGTCTCCTCGTCGGAGTCGATCGGAGAAACCGGATTTTGAGAGGCCCCAAATCAGCGTCTCATGGCTGCTCCTTGGGAGAAATGACCCAAACAACTGGTTTGCCGCTGTCAGGGTAGTTAATCACAATTATGGCTGCACCATGTGACTTTCTTTGCCTTCCGGCATGGTAGCCTTCCTTTTGAATGAAATTCCAACGTCTCACATTCCAACCCGTCTTCTTCACAGCCAATCTTGCCCACCGGAGGATTTCGACGACTCTGCGCCGATTATAAAAAGACTTCTGCGAATCAAGAGACCCTGGGACGCCCTTCAGGCGATAAATTTCAGGTACACTCCGACCTAACTGCAGTGGCAGCCGTGGCATTCGAACGGCACTCATCGGCCTACATCGGTGATTGACATGGCTCTGTTTTCCACTGAACAACCATGTCTTTGTAAGTCGGAGTGTAAACCACGGCGGCCAAAAAACAGTCTACCTCTGAGTCTGGACAGTCTGGAGTCATTGTGGTCACTGAGTGTTCCCTTGAAAAAGATCGACATCGACAATGTGTCATATTGTGTCATCCAGCGCAAGATGGGTCGAGTTTTCTCACAGTGGATCGCTGGGATGGAACTGTTTGCGAGGCACCAGGCTGTGATGCTGGTTTTGGAACCAACATGCAAAGGCTTTATAGTGCACATGCTGCGTAATCCATCTGTAAGAGGCTTCACACCTCTACTTTGATAACGCATAGACTTGGTAGGTGGATGGTGGATAGTAACCTCTCTAAGCTTTGCTAAGTAATGTACCCGTTTAAATAGGCCTAGATGGTGATGTGCCCATCCATGTAGTCAATCTGCCACGAGCTTCCAATGATAAACTCTCCAAAAGAACAGCTGCTTCGGCTTCGCAACCTCCACAAAAAGAATCAAATGAACAACACATTGGACATGTTTGCAGCATGTAATGATGTCCAACATCCATACCAGTGCTCAGGACATTGATCATTACATGCTCAGGACATATCAAAGGGTTCCATATCAATGACCAATCGCGTCTCTCAGGACTTCAAAGGGTCCCAAATGGGCCGTATACCATGGCCGAGGCCGAGCCCCGGGGAACAACACACTTTTCCGGTGACACATCGGACCTGGCCGACCTTCCATTCGACTCTGCTTTTGGGGTGAAGAAAAACCGTGGTTGAAGCTTTTGGGGGTGGAGTATGGTTGAGTAGTAAAGGGACATTAGAAGGGTCCAAGAGTATACCAAAAGGAATGGTGAATAGGGAAACCCTACGGGAACGATCTGTCCCCAGCTTTCCAGAGCCAGTCCGCCGCAGTCGTTTAGGACTTCATGGCTTAAATAATTTGACGCATCAAAGGCTGGAAAATTGTGCTGGGCATGTGAAAGGTAGGCCTCTTCCATGCAGCAGGTGAGGTTGTCTAAAAAGTCTAGCTCTATCTTTCTGTATACCACCTTTTGTTGACCATATCGTTCTGCTGTGCTTTAACTAACTGCAACATGTGCGTGCACTGCATGCAATTGTGTTGTGTGGAAATGGCAACAGTGACTCCATAAGGCAGTTCATTTCAGACTACCACAGCTAGTACATATGTGGGCCATTATGTACGAGTGTACGGAAAAGCGTTGAGTGAACCTCTACGTTTTTTGGTGTCTGGCACAAAATATAACATGGATGTCTATGCACAAACAAAGGTCACTCCTCGTTGTCTTTTGTGGGAGACAAACCTGAGAGGAAGGGTTGTCCATCTGCAGGGTTATCTGTATATGTTCTTCCTTGTCGTTTTGCAATGTATGGAGCATCCTCCTGACAAAATGGACATATAAAGATTACCTTTTTGTTTAATACTTTCTCAGGTGGATGTTTGTACGTGTGAAGTGCAGCTTGTTGCTTCGGCTTCTCCCAAGATGAACTCATATCAAGAAAACCAGCTCAACATCACACTCTTCTATGCCCCAGTAGGGCCAAGTCTAAGTTGAGCCAATTATCAACTTCTGAACAGTTAGAAGTACTAAGCAATGCTCATGGACTCTCATCTTGAGGATGCCAACTCCCAACACTCAAGTTCAGAAAGCCCGACATATAATAAGGTAGTCAAAAGGTGGTCACTCCTTTTTGAGTGGATGACGCACCATTTTCCACAGCTGCGTTATGTGTTTTTCTCAATTTCTTCCCCAACACCTCCCGGTTTCCGACAAATCAAACGAAGCATCACGTCCGAGCCACCTTCTCCGAAGGCGCAAAGGCTCGCAATGGAAGGCGCTCACCGTTTCACTCGGTCCGACCTTGTCGGAGACCGCCCCGCAGAGTTCGACGCGCCGCGGCGCACGCGCCCGCGCCGCGGTGCATGGCGCATGGCCCGGTGCCTGGACAGACACCGTGGAGAACTCGGAGGGCCGAGGTCAAACAAGAAGGACCGAGGGACAAATTCAATCGCGTGGTTCAAGAACAGCTATGCTTCAAAAGAACTCCATCAATCGAACAACTATGGAAAGCTATATGGATGACATGAAGAAAGAACGAACATCCTACTTGTTTGCACAAGATGATGTTTGTCAGTTTCATCTTCCGTTTCCTTGGGCTTGAAAAATATCCCACCATATCCCACCGTTTCAGTGTCCAACCTGTTAGGTCCACTCGGGCCGGAGGGACCTGTCAGTCTGAAAGTCATTAGCTTTCTGTGGTGAGACCATCCGTTGTCAAACGATTTCTGTGGTGAAGCCACCTGAACTCCCCCAGCAGTCGTTGAAAGAACTTTGTTGGCATGAAATCGATGCGGCTTTGGGCTGGGAGGGCTGGTGAAAGACAAATGCCAATCGATCTGGTTGCGTAGGCCTTAAAACGTTATCTTAAAAAACTATATATAAAGAATGAACAACCCACTCACGGTGCAAATTCATCGACGCTCTGACTGGCGCTTCTTCTCCAGCGCTTCAGATGCTTTTGACAGCCACCCCTAAAGCAAATGGACACAAATTCGATCAATCCGAGTTGAACCTATCGGGGACCGGTCAACCCCTTCA
The DNA here is from genome assembly GCA_963970005.1 of Durusdinium trenchii. Taxonomy (NCBI): domain Eukaryota; class Dinophyceae; order Suessiales; family Symbiodiniaceae; genus Durusdinium; species Durusdinium trenchii. The sequence goes on from CAXAMN010027861.1 coordinate 10,680, forward strand.
CTCACTGGGGGATCAGCCCATTTTACAAGGAATGGGCGATACTTGCAAGTAGATCCAACATCGGTTCTTAGCGAAGAAGCTGCTTGAGGGACAAAAGACTGACAAATCAGCTGAATTGTCACGTGCCGTAGAAAAGGGGTCATCTATATATGTATATAGGGTGATGGTTTCTTTGGGTTCCGAAAATCCCTCATATAGTGCAATCGATGCCCAGACCCCTCCAGTGATGTTAGAAAGGGCCCTGGTGACAAATCGAGGGTCCTGGTGAGTGTCTTCAGAACTCTCCCTTGAAGAAATATACCAGAAATTACCAGAAGCTCCTATACCAGAAATTACGAGAAGCTTCTTAGCAACTTAGCAATGTTTAACTTTAGTGTGCAGAATTCTGCCGTGAAGATCCTTGAAGAACCATGATGATCCATCTACCTGTGGACTGGGGACTGTCACCTTCACCGTCCTCCCGGTCACCCGGCGTGGCTCCGGCTCCGACCTTCGTTGCGCCTTAGAGAATTCGGTCATCCGCCGAGAGTGGGGAGATGCCGCGCATGAAGTTCGACCTGAGGCCCGTCTGCTTCGGTCCGATGCGGCACATGGGCTTTCCACCCCATGCGACCACTGGTGGTGGGTCAATGTACTTTGGGTCATGTAAAAGTCCAAGACACGGCATGGGATTGGCATATTTATACCATTGATCCTCTTTCAACCAAGGAAACTGCCTGTGTACACCTCATAAGTGTTTCATTCTTGCTCTGTGTGATTCGACTTGACGCTTTCAGGGCCCAAACATCCTAGATCCTAGAAGAGTGACTTTGCATCGACCGCTTTGGGGGTGCAGCTTGCATGTTTTTTGGTATACACCTGATGTAAAAATGCTATAAAACGTTCCTTCGGCTCATGGTCGAATTGGTGGGAAAACGCTCAGGGGGCATCCTCCTTGGAGTCGGTTGGTCTACGATAATAGGTGGCTGGTGTTGAAGCTTCAGATCTCTACAGGAAGGCGAGAGGTCCAGAGATCCAGTCCAATTCTGCCTGTCTAGAGTGAGTTGATGCGGGATTTCCTCAAGTCCATTCTATCTTGGGTTTTCCAACCTTGAAGAGGAACATGGTCTTTCAGGGGGTTGAAATCTGTTAAAATGGTCTTCCAGGGGGCCTATGTTCCGCTTCTAAGATGTTAAACTCGGGGAGTGTTAATACTCTTGTACTCAGACCTCGCCAAAAATCGTTCCACTGTCTAGTCTCACAACCAAGGGCGAAAATATACGTGATGGAAACCTGGGACCCCCTGGCAAAACCCCAAGGAGTTCATCAGATGGAGGTACAGTGCCAAACTTTCTCTATCAGCAGGGCGTTCATTTCCAAGTGTTTCTCTTGCTCTGTGACACTGGCGAGATACACAACTACAGAAGGCCAAGGAGGTGCTATAGGCCATAGGCTTTTGTCCTTCAACAAATGGACGGAAAGGACTAATTACCCAAATTGCAAAAGAAGCACGCACCACTCAAAAGCTCTTGGCTCATGATTCACTCATGATCGCCAAGCCCTCAGGCAAAACCCCCCAAAACAACGGACACGCCCACTTGGTTCAATTCCCAGTCACCATCTACCTTGCTGCCGCCCTGGCGGGGCAACCACCCCCCAAAATACCCTCCTCTTCACACCAGGTGAACCGATTTCCTGCTTCCTGCTCCCTAAATCCTTCTGCTCTAGGCACTTGGGCAGGTCCAGTTTCTCCCCAGGACCTTGGCGGTGTCCTTTCCGCGTGTTGATTTCATCCAGGACCTCGGTCATCTCTCGAAGCTTCACCTGAGGGATGGAAGCGTGAAGAAACGTTCCACAAGAGAGAAACACACACACACACACACGTTGAGTCATGTTGGGACTCAAGTGCCATCCTTGAGAGGACCAAAGAACCTGGCCTGTTCTTTTGAATGGTATCATATATTGAGGCACATAGGCATATATAACGTGTCCCAAAACAGTGAGCAGCAAAGAATTACGAACTGACGAACCTTCCCCATTGCCTTGGCCTTACACTAGTGATGTCCGAACTCTACAGTCTACAGGTCGCCACAAGACACTCCGACCAGGTAATCTCGGTGCTCGCACGAACCGAGTGACGTCGTGGAGCTCCACCCGCTGCGTTCGTGTGACCGAGTGACTCTTGAAGACGGAACGACCGGAGTGACCGTCGTGCGCCAGCAAACCCCTACATATCAACAAAGCCTTTTATGGAGAAAGGCTAGAAAAATAGATGCAACAACTCAGGCTTCCTGGTTCCTGGGACAGACTTATCATATCGAGGTAGGGGGAACAACAGCAATTCGGGCACCTTCTCCTTTTTCCAGTTCCTGAGACCTCTCTCCCACCGGTTTCACAGTTCAACCCACTTCCCGTGTTGAACCACCCAAACACGGAGACCTGTCACTTCCGGAACTGTCTGTGCTAACGTCCCAGTGACCTCCACGTAACTCTGGAATCGCCCCTGAGCTTTGATCAGCCAACGCTGGTCATGGAGCAACTTCCCCAAGTCCACTCCTCGGGCTTGGCCCCGCAGCCTGGCCCCCGCAGGTTGTCCGGTTTATCCGCGGGGAGTGCGGTGCATCTGAAGGTGGTTTTTGTTGGGCGCGTTTCGGTGGTTTGAATGCGGACAGAAAGGCGTGCTTCGGTGGCGCGGCTTTCTTGAAATAGGCAGAGAGCTCTCCGACAGAGCTCTCCTTTGGGTGAGGGTGAGGGTGCCGAGGGTTTTGGGAGCGGCGACAAACACACAAGAAGTCGCGGAAAACTACACCACAACATGGAGAAAACTCCCCTTGTCTTCATTGAAATTGTCACTTGTGTGGCTTCTTGGCTACTTGAAAGCTGAACATGGCTGTCATCTCAAAGCAGTTGCCATGTTATGGACACGGTCCCCAGCACAAGATCAATGAAACTGGAAACCCGAACAACCAGAAACAAATGTTTGTTCAGTTGTTCCAATATTGTTATATATATGTAATGATATGAACTTATATAAAAACATCCATTGGGTATAACCTATTGCCCGTAACAGTGGATAATGATGGTTAGCAAAGGCCTTTCTCCAAAATAGTCACAATTGTTTACTGACCCTTACAGGTTTCTTGGCACACCCGCTAAATGTTTCTGGTTCTTTGGGTGTCCACTTTCATTATCCTCAATTCAAATTGGGAACTTCGACTCAACAGGGATCCAGCTGAGTCGATTTCCTTCGACCGACTCATGGGAAGCTTGCTGCATTGCTGAGAAGTGGACGCCAGGATGCCTGGAAGCTGTGCTCCAAGGCCGCTGAAGCTTGCAACAAGGCCCAAACAAACAATTGCTTTCCAGCATTCAAGGTGAAAAGGTCCAAAACAGCTAAGACGACTCAACCACCTACAAAAGCTGAACTGTAAATACCAGCCGATGTGCCCCGGTTGGTCGCTCCCGTTCCACCGTTCTTGGTCGCTCCGGACCTCCCCGCGCCCGCCCGGGCGCGTTGCGCGGGGACCGCGCCGGGGCGCCTCAAGCAACCTTTAAAAAATTCCTCGATCTCAACCTTAGAACACTCGTCGTCTCGTAGACATCGGCAGCGCGGACCGCACGGACCATGCAGAACGTACAAGCATCAACAAAGGATTCGGTCGGGACGCTGCTTTCCAAACGCAAAGTTGTTGAAACGCAAGGTCTGAACGCCCAAAACGCTTGAGCTGAGCGATCTAAGATCTCAACGGAGCCGCCCGCGTCCAGGTCCAGCAACTTGAAGAAGGACCATGCATCCCACACGTCCAAGCCTCGTCGGAAGGGCTTCAAGAGCTTGGTGTAAAGCAAAAGAACATCCATACAGCTCTTTTTGGACCCCCAAATGGATAGAAAAGTTGCTCCCATCTCTATATTGGGGATCACTATACTATATAGATAATAGTATCTCTCAAGATGTGACAAGAAACTGCGATGTCGGTGATGTTGAACCACTATATATATATATATATATACATCTTCAGGTCTCATTTGAATTGGCAAACCGTGGAAGACCCTACTGCTATGTCGCTCACAATGGCCATGTTGGATCGGGAGAAAAGGTTCGGATTTTGAGACTTGCCAGCAAAGGTCAGGTCTTCTCAGAATTGGAGTCATCCAAGCAGCTAGAACGAGTCTAGTCAGAATTTGATCATCCAGACCCGCATCACAGACTATGATCCAAACAGGTATGGTTATAGACAGTTGAAATATATACAGTAATATGAATATAATATGATCATCCAAACAAGAACAGACGTGAATATGATCATGCAATCAGGTAGACAGAATCTGAGACAAGCCAAATGCATTCAACACCAATCACCAGCCATACCAGGACACCCAGGACCGCCAGGACAGCCATCTAAAGCCCTAAGGAGTGCCTTTCTGGGGGCCAAGGAATGCCCAAATCACTAACTCCTTCAAGTCCAACTGAGGTCATGCTCCAAGTCATCTCCGACTTGTGGCCTCCTGTGCAGAACGTCCTACAAGCCCCCTGTGCATCAGCCCCGGACTCGCTGTTGGCCAAGTTGGCCAAACGAATCTGGCCCGAAATCCCGGACATTCTATGAAAGTAACTGAAATCCCGATCCTTGGAATCTCAAAAGACATTCATAGAAATCCTTAGAATTCCAAGGATCCTCAAAAGAACAGTCGCAGATCCTCCAGTTCCAAATTCCCAAGAAAGCCACTCGTCTCTGGCAGCTCTCGCAATTCACGGGGACCTATATAGTAATTCAGGAAAAAAATCATCTAAGTCCAAATATAAAAAATCCATGTTCGATCTAAATCCATGTTCATCTAAGTATATTATAAAAAATCATTTTTATTGTATAATTATATCTAAATCCAAGTTCGCTTGGACGAGTCATGTTCAGACTTGGGTCAATACTTCAAGTAAGGTGCCAAGGGTGTCGAAGTATTCGGTCACCGCTGGACTTTGAAGGCCTTCCTGAGCATTTCGACCGGAGCTCAGGCGCGCGCAGAAGGGGATGAGGCGCTAATCCCCTCTTGTTGCCTCATCTCTTTGCATAGAGTTTAGCCAATCCCTTTCAGTATTAAACCTCTGACGTTTTCTGTTGACACATCTAATCTAACTACAGTAGTAGGATTTGTCAACCTTCCAAGGAATAAAGGGGTTTCCCCTAGTGGCACCTGGAGTTTCTACAGGTTTAGTTCCTCTGTTCGATTGCCTTTCCAGCTCTCCGGAGGCATAGGTTCGGTGGATGCAGCACATGCCAACCTTTGTTCAATCATCAATAGCTAACCATCCGTCCTGCAAAAACAAAACTTGGAACCGGAAAGTAGTGACACGCGAGGGACACCCGGGTGCCTTCAAGGTCCATTTTCTCAGGGGCGTCTACTTGGTAAATCTGCCTCTGCACCGTTCTATTTGGATTGTCAGCAGAAGTGGAGGCCTGCACAAACAAGGCCTGAACAAAAAAATATGCGTTTAGGTAAGCATGTCCATCACCCTTATAGATCCTTATAGTACTATGTGTGAAGTGAATAGACAGTTTAAAACCAACTAAAACCAAGAGATGTTGAACATCCTTTTGGTCATTTTGTTGACTCTGCATCGGGTAGTACAATGCGGAATGTGGGGCCCCGAGATTCCTTTGCTCAAGACCTCCGAGTCGGGAGCCGCTCATCCATCCAAAATCGAACACTTGAGAGGGAAAAACAATTGAACACTCACTGTCACTTATAAGTAGTAGAAGGCAATCTTAAATGTCAAATGTTCCAAAACTAATGTCAAGAGAATCAGACCAACAAAAGCCTGAACTTTTTGAAATGTCACAGAAACTGTCACAGAATATCTATAGCCACGGCCGTTATTCCTACTCCGACCACCGACACTCCAAGCATCTTCGAACATGCCGTAGGTGATAACCCCTGTCTTGTCGGCACCCAACCGGCTGAACAGCTGCTTGATCTTCTCCACATGTGCCTCGCCCGTCGAACGGAACCGTCGAACGACTTCGGGGCGCCTTCGTACGGTACAGGAGGTGGCGCTAAATTTGCACTACAGTATGTCATGTATGCTTTGAGGTTCTATCTTATACCGATAGCGGGTTATGTAGCTTTAGACATTAAATAATACCAACCCCTGAAAGCTATAGCTGAAACGCATACACCGACAAAACTTGCTGTACTGGACCAGGACCCGATCCGTTCCACTTGTGTGTTGCTCAAGTTGGATCCACCCAGTGACCAGGAGACCCTCCAGACAGAGTAGTCTATACCCTAGTCTAGACTAGGACGTCTCCCTACCTCCAATACACACCCATGTACGATCTGTGTCTACCTCTTGGAGATGAAGAACTTCCAGTTCAACATCCAAGAAACGCCCTGGAATTCACTCAAGTCAAATGGTAGGATACTGGCCACCACCATGGAGTCGCGAAGTTGAAAAACAGAGCCACGATCTCGCATGGATTCCTGTTGGTTGTTAAGGAGACAGAGACCAAAAATGATTCTTGAGTTCAAGAGTATATTGCAGATTCCCCTGGAAAAGCATCAACATGTGAAGTGGCTGGGGATCAGTAAAGTGTTGGATTGGTTCTTTTTTGCCCGCACCTACACACCGCACCTCCTTGTTCGCCAGCATGGACTGAACCACGTTTGCGTGGTCGTTCTGCGCACTGTCGATGGCAGATTGACAAAAGACTCCTCCCAGCGGCGCTGATGTCTGACAACACGTGACGTGCAACAGACATGTCCTAGTAGCTTCTTGTTCCTAGTAGCTACTTGGCCCTAGTAGTACGGCCAGGAGCCCCGAACGTAGCTTCTTGTCCCCAGACTTCACACGTCTGGTCTGGTGTCGCACGTTTCGTGGTGCCAACATGTGTCGCAAGCGCTGGTCGGATCGCGTCCGCGAGCTTGGGTAGTTCGCATGCGCTCATCCCGTGGAAACCGTATCACCCGAAAAAAGACCTTCTTGGTGTGCTGAGATGGGACTGCTGGGCACATGGTTTAGAGCAAAGATGAGTGTGTGTCTTAGCCGGATTTGCAAGTTCACGGGTCGATCGCTTGCAAATTCCCTTCGCACAATGGAAGCTAAGCTACGGCCCATCCAATCCATGTCAGTTGTTGAACGACCACCGCAGTCTCCTTGTTGAAATCACACGAGACTATGTTGAAATGCCCGGGAGCCAACTGCCCCCGTCCCATTTGATCGACGCCGATATCTTTACAACTTCCACAGGGCGGAACAGGGCGGTAACAGCGATCTCCAACGGCTTGACCGCTTGCGATCACCAACGGGATCCAAAATCGGACACCACAGGAGCGTGGATGGTAGATGTCCTTTCCAACCAAACTTCAATCCGATGTATGATACATCTTTCCATATGGCACACATCTGACGTTCTAAGAGTTTTGGAAACAACGGGGCCTCGATCTATGCAATTGATTGGTTTTGGATGATGCAGTCTGCACATGCTTGCGGTGTCCTGTGACAACATTGAGCACCGCGAAGTAAGTGAACGATATCTGGCATCGCATCATCGACATCATCGAGTTTGGTATGAGGAAGATTTCTTCCAAGACTGGAAGGTCAGTGGGTCAAAGAGTCAAAGCTCTTCTTGCATTCGATGTTGATGATAAGCATGTTATGGGTTATTGGGCATTTTGGAGCGAACATTACCAGTGTTGTGATTGATTTATCTCCACTTGAAACTTGTCTTGCCTTGAGGCTAGTGATGGCTAGCCATCGTCAAACAAACCGCCGCTGGTACACTAGCCAGAGTGATCCTTTTCCCCTCCTTCTACCATCAGCAGGTCTGGTTTAGTGGTGGCTTTGTTCAAAGTCCACCACAGGAAGTGTATACCGATCTTCATCCTGAAGGAAACTTTGAATAGTCCTCATCGCACAATTTCCTCAGCGGTGAATAGAATTTTCATGACCTTTTCCCTTCCAAACAAGTCAAACAAAAACAACACGGTTTCCGAAAATTGATCTTTTCCGTGTGCAGCTCTAGAGCTGTGCCATAGTCAGTCTCTCCCATCAATCTCGTGCCACCCACAAAGAACAAAACCCAACTAACGCGAAGCCGCAAAATTCCAAAACTCCCACAGCAAAAATGACAAATCAAAAACAAGAACATGCCAATTGGAGCAAGATCATAAAACATCCTAAAACATGTGGCAAAGAGGGATAAAAGAACGAAGAACCCGGGTCAAGTGCTGGGGGCGGTGCGTAGCCCACATAGACAAAGACCCAGAGGTAGGAGATGATCCTCAAAGGCGCAATGACCTCTTCCCAGCTGACGCCACCTGTGAGCGGCCGAGCCGAGCCGGGCAGAAGCTGCTTAGCCTGGTTTTCCTGATCTTAGAAAGAGAAAAGTGTCGGATGAGGTTCGGCTTTCCCCTGTTCTGTATTTGAAACATGTGAAGAACATGTCATTTTTTGGGTGACGGAAAACAGATCAAATGACAATACCTCCCAATTTGGTTTCCTGAGATTTCCACAAAAAAACTCCTCTATCAGCGCCCCCGGACCTACCGCAACGTCGTGCCGCCATAAATGTTTAGCCTCCAAAGAGATTGGGATTGATATGGTTTGAATGCTGTCGCCACAAGTGGGGGCTCTTTGGCTTCAATAAACTGAACCATTGCTCTTCGGCTCTTCGTTCGTCCTACCGAACACCCTGAACAAAAACCCTCCTAAATCCAAAGGCCACGACGTTTGTTGGTGGACCACGCATGTTTGTTTGGTATCATGTTACCGTGGACATCGCTTCTGCTTCGGAGAGGTCCGAGACTCGGGAGTTGGGGCGGACACATGGAAAAAGGGCTCGCAAACTTCTGCAAGGACAAGCTTCTTGAACATCCTTGAACAACAAAGACAACAAATTTGCAAGTACACAACATGTTGGTTCTCCTTCATATGTATCTTCTGATCCCCTCAGTGTTCATGACAATGGAGCTCCACCTGCCAGCCCTATTGAAGCGTTTTGTTATACTTAAATTGTTTACCAAGTGCCAAGCCCCCGTACAAGGTTGGCTTGTTCGGGTTCGCCCAGAGCATGGGTGCGAAATGATCTTCCGGTGGCCTCGCCTGAGATACTCATGAAGAGAGTCAGCATGGTGTGAGGTAAAGAAGCAAAGTACCTCGTCACAGCCTCAATGCAGCTGGGCAGGATGGTAGGGGCAAACACGCGATTGGTCACTTTTTGATGGGAAAAGGACAGCATTATTGAAGTATGCTTCAGGGCCCTGCTTCTTGGCATGTCTGGATTTTGTGAGGAGAGGGAAGGACACCCCAACAAAAACAAACGTGGTGGAACCGGGTCGTGTAAAACCATGCAACGATTACTTCAGGTCCATGCAAATCCATTCAACCGACCAACAAGTTCACAAAAAACAAGATGGAACCCACGAACCCGAATGCAAACACGATCGAAAAACTAATATGTCCAAAGGACACTCTTGTAGGACACTCTTGCGGGACACTCTGTAGGACACTCTTGTGGGCCACTCTTGTAGGAAACTCTTGTGGGACACTCTTGTAGGACACTCTTGTGGGACAC